>SNQJ01S0111454.1:5119-28706 GCA_010110895.2 Picea sitchensis | reverse complement strand
AGCTTAGGGCCTTCTCTTCGGGATTCAACTAACTGACTAATGTTTTTCACTCAGAAAATGCAAGTGAAAATGAGAATTAAAATGGTATGTACAATGGAGAGTGAAAGCTTGAATCTTCTACTGAGGTGGTACATAATGTTTCAACATTCTTCCATTCACAGGTGCTCCTGGAAGATTTGACCCGTCAACGTTGTTTAGCAAAAAAACATTGTTTCCTCTGAAATCTTGGATCATGTATGGCCTTGTCCACAAATTGTCGAATTTCCCATGCTTTCCCTTGTCTTCATTCCTGGCATCCCATCTCAATACCAAGTCTCCTAGCTCGAAATCATCCTCCTTGGTTCGTTTGTCAAAGATCTTATTGATATTTTCTTGGATGACCTGAGTTTTGTTGAAAACTTCCTCCCTAGTCTGCTGCAAATGGATCATCTGGTTGATCCTTCTCTGTGAGTCATTTGGCTCAGCTTGCACCTCTTGAAGCAACTTCATAACATGGACTCCTAAAGAAGTGGGGAAAACTGCCTCTGTACCATAGACCAGCTGGTATGGTGACATACTAATTGACCTTTTGGTGGTTAGCCTGTCATCCCATAAAGCAAACACCAAGTTATTGTGCCATGGTTTCTTGTTTTCCTGCAATGTTTTCTTGATGATATTTACCAAAGTTTTGTTTGAAGATTCCGCCAACCCATTTCCCCGAGGGTAGTAGGCTGTGGAATGTACCAAACCAATATGATACTGGTTGCATAAATCTATGAGTTTCTTCGACCGAAAGGCAACTGCATTGTCAGTTATAATCTTTCTAGGACAACCAAAACGAGACAAAATATTATTTTCAATAAATTTGATAATAACAGAGTCAGTGGCTTGCCTGCTTGGTACTACCTTGATCCATTTGGTAAAATAATCAGTGGCAGTAAGAATCCACCTGTGTTGGCCTGAAGAGGGTGGGTGTATTTCTCCAATGAAATCGAGCCCCCATTGCTGGAAAGGGGCCTCAACTGAGATTGGTTTCAGAGTTAGAGGAAGGAGCTTTCTTTTACCTTCAAACAATTGACACTGGTGACATGCTGTTACTTTCTGATGCACATCGACGAACAGGGTGGGCCAATAAAATCCAACTCTGAGTATTTTGTTGGCTGTGACCTTCCAGTTCAAATGGCCACCACATTCTGAAGGAATTGCAAATGCAACTTGAAGAGATTTTGCAGAAGGAGTATATATGCCTAAGTGTATCACCTTGGGGTGCCCCAGTATTATTTGTGAAAAATAAGGATGGAACGTTATGGATTTCCATTGAATTCAGGAAGCTGAACAAGGTAGTTGTGAAGAAAAAGTATCATTTTCCAAGGATAGATGATCTTTTTGATCAACTAAAAGATGCTAAGATATTCTCTAAGATTGACCTCATGTCAGGCTATCACCAGGTGAGAATTAAAGAGGAAGATATCAATAAGACAACCTTTAGAATGAGGTATGGCCATTATAAGTTCACAATGGTACCATTTGGGTTGTCAAATGCACCAATTTTCTTCATGTGTTTAATGAATGGTATTTTTAGAGGTTTAATCTAAGTCAGAAGAAGAGCATGAACAACAGTTGAGGATGGTGCTATAAGTATTGAGGGAGCATCAACTATATGCAAAGTTGAGTAAGTGCTCATTCTATCAGAGGAAGATTCATTATTTGGGCCATATCATTTCAGAGGAAGGGATATAAGTTAATATAGAAAAGATAAGATCCATTGAGGGATGGCTAGTGCCAAAGAATGTCTCAGAGGTGAGATATTTTATAGGACTTGCAGGTTATTACAAAAGATTTATTGAAGGTTTCTCAAATATTACACACCCATTCACATCTTTGCAAAAGAAGGGTGTGAGATTTGAGTGGGATTTTGATTGTGAAAGAAGCTTCCAACACTTGAAGAAATTATTGAAAAGTGCACCAATTTTAAGGATTGCAAATCTAAATGAAGACTTTGTTGTGTGCATTGATGCATGAAAGGAAGGGCTTGGAGGATTCCTTAGTCAGAATGGCCATGTGGTATGCTACGAGTCAAGTAAGTAAAATGAGCATGAGAGACACTATGCCACTCATGATTTATAATCAGAAGCTATAGTGTATTCCTTGAATATGTGGAGGCACTACCTCATGGGAAAGAGATTTGAGTTTAGGATAAACCATAGTGGTATGAAATATTTGTTTGGACATCCAACTTTGAATGCTAGACAAAGTAGATGGTTGGAGTTCCTCAGTGAGTATGACTTTGATATAAATCATATCAAAGGAAAAGAGAACAAGGTGGCTGAGGCACTCAACAGGAGGGTGCATGAGATGCATGCTACAACCATTATCATGTATAAATATGATTTGAAGGACATAATTCTAGAAGTTGCGAAATAAGATCAATAGTACATTGAAGCAAAGGAAAAATTACAACAAGGTAATTTGCAGTATAAAATTGAAAATTATGACCTAAGAGAGGATGGAATCCTCATGTACATGGGAAGAATTTATGTGCCTAATTTACAGGAGTTGAAAAATCCAGTGTTAAAAGAAATGCATAATATGCCTTATGTTAGGAACCTAGGTTACCATAAGACAATTGCAGCTATCAAGAGCCAATATTTTTGGACAGGTATGAAGAAAGAGGTGGTTGGTTACATTACCAAATATATGGAATGTCAAAAGGTCAAGGCTGGGCATAGACATCCAACTAGTTTGCTACAACCATTACCCATTCCTGAGTGGAAATGGGAGGTGGTGATAATTGATTTCATCATTAAACTGCCTAGAAAAACCATGAAACATGATTCCATCATGGTGGTGGTGGATAAGCTTACTAAACTGCTCATTTTATCCCAGTGAAGCTAACTCACAAGGAATCCAACATTGTAGATATCTACATGAGAGAAATTTCCAGGCTACATGGCGTGCCTAAGAAAATTGTTTATGTTAGAGATCCTAAATTCACTTCAAATTTTTAGAAGGGGTTATTCAAAGGATTATTGACCTTAAAATTCTCTAAGTTATAAATATCTCTCTTGTGTATCATACTCCATACTTAGAAAAAAATTGATCCATGATGGGTTTATGACGTTTACCTTAACTTCCGTCGTCCTCAAAATATACTGCTCTTTTCCGCTACACACAGTTTGTACCAACACTTAGTCATATTAGTATATTATTCATGGAACGATGGGTCTGTGGGTGTGCATCACTTCTATGCTTGTAATCACAAGTCCGTCCGTCTGCTTTTGGTACTTAGCCATTTTCTCGAGATTGTATTTATCTTTTCAATGTTCCATACTTAGTATTTTAAGTCCAACCGCAGAAGCAGAGTTCGTTGCACTACTTTGAAAAGTTCCCTCCCATCCATATTTTTGTCCACCATCCTACACTTAATCATATTTCAAAGCATCCCATGAAATCACAGAAGCGGAAGTCTTTCATTCAATTCTTTGTATACATTCCTTTTCTTCGCTCCGCTACGAATCCTTGTTCATTGTCATTTTCACCAAGAAAAAATTAATACATATCTTAAGTGAAATGAAATATGGTTAAGTAATAAAGAACCATTATAAATGGAATTTTTCTCGAGAACCCTCTCATAAATTTAAATTTAATTTTCCAATTCACTCTTTCGAAATAAGAGCTCTAGTGGTTAATAAGAAAAAATGAATTATTTTACTATTTCATAAAGACTGTGCATGCTTGGATAACTCTTAAGAAATATGGTGAGAAGAAGATAAATCTTCTATGGAGACACACTGAATGAATTTGCATGAGAGGACCTGAAATGTCATTGGTCAAGAGCATACAGATACTATCTTACATTACCGCTTGAAGAAAGGGATGTTGATGATATCTGGATATCCGATATCGCAAAGGAAGGATGCATTCCAAAGGTCTTCGATGTAAAATAAATGGTAATATGGTGCAAAAAAAACTATGATAAATACCAAAGAATTATCAAATTGAATGGGCAGTCTCCAATATCTCTAACACCATCAACTTTAAGCCAAATGCTCAGGTTATCGGAGCCAAAAAAAACTTTCAAGGTTGACGAAGCCAAGAATTTCATCAAGGCTAAAAATGGTGGTAGGGATTTATTGCCACTATGTCTTGAAGACTTGGCCACAATGACGAAGGATTTGTTAGTGATACATATCTTGAGACTATTATTAGTACAAATAAATTACATCATCAACATGGAAGGGTTATTAGTGAAAAGAATACAAAGTCTCAAAGTTATTATGAGAGAAGTGGCACACCCAAGCAAAATCCCCAAAATGTTTTGCAAGAAAAACAAAAATATTTGATTGAGAATTCAAGTGATAGAGATGATCCTCATCATCCCAAAAATAATATAGAAAAACCCCACAAATTACCAATAAGTAGTAAGAGGAAAAGGAATAATAATCAAAAGGAAGTAGAGGAGCTCATACATGATGAGGACACTCTTCTTGAAGACATGGATTTGGAAGAAAACATCGAAGATATAGAGTTTCCATATGATGAGTATAGAATTCAACAAAACAAAGAAGTAGCGGGAGAACTGGTGACTCAAGAGCCTGAATCCTTGACCCTCTATAGTGCATTATTTGATAAAGATTTAAACAATCTAGTCTTTTAACGAGTAAATTCAAAAGGAAAAATATCCCAAGGGAAAGACACACAAATACATTTGAACGAAGTCCTAACATTAATAATTACCTGAATGCATAAATCTACTGGGGATGCTCTGGAAGTATCTGTTGATGGATTGGAAGCTGAAAATGCAAGGCTCAAAGAAAGCATTAAATAATTGGAATGTGCTTTAATGCCACCTCCTATCTTTGTAAGTCCAATTTCTTCTATTCAATCTAGGATAAATCCCAATGGAACACCTGAATTGGAGTTGAAACGAACACAACATGTTTTGGCTACAATCAGATGGTTTGTCGGAGAAAATTATTAAAAAAAGAATGTCCCTTATTTTAGAGGCATGGGATGTAGGGAATACTATTGTTTCTTTTGGTTCTAAATTAAACAATTTAAGAGAATATCTCCAGGTATGCTTAAACAATGAAGAAGGTTTCTACAAATATGTTGTAATCACATTTATTTTAAAAGTTTCTCGTATGATTGAGTTGAAAAGAAAAGAAGACCTTCCTTCTCCAACTCGAATACAATAGTTGAAAGCTTTCTGGATAAGAAAGAAATACAATAGTTGAAAGCTTTCTGGATAAGAAAGACAAAGGTGCTAAAATAAATATTGGATGATTGTGACAATTTGGTCATAAGAAAGGAAGCATTTTAGCACAAATTGATTGAAATAGATCTGATAGGGACTACATGGGAGGTCCAAGACCCAAAATTAATTTTAAATTCTACATTTATGACAAGGAAACAATTTCATGAACAAGTGGAAGCCATTAAAAGGCCCATCCTTGAAAAAAATTTAATAATACATTGAATATACCGGTGCATGAAATTGAAATTTGGTTGGTAAATTATGTAAACAAAAATGAGGATATTGAAGATACACTCCACCAACTTTCAACTTGAATTAAGATAATTGAAGGCGCAATATTTCATATCAAAGCTTGATAAGATAAATGTTGCGCCAATGAAAGAATATATTGAAAATTGGTTGAAAGAATCCCTCATCAAGATAATCGAAGAAGATTAGTTAGAGGGAGTTGGTACTGTTGTAGCAACCACAACAAGAGATGATAAAAAAGGGACACCAACAAACAAATGAGAGGAGATTCCATCACAATGAGTAAGAAAAATCACATTCTTCCCAATTCATTTCTCTTTCCGTTCAGAAAATCATCAAGTTTTGTTTTATCTGTCTCAAGAAAAGGATAACCGATTTTCCGATCCTTCTCTTTTGTCTTCTTTTTAGGTCCATCCTTGTCCCTGTTTCTTTTCATTATTTTAAGGTCCACAGGAGCCTGATCCAAGTCCAAATTTGGACAAACATATTTTTATTTGCAAGATTATAAAAGACTTGTATTTTTTTTTTGAGAAATCCCAGAGAACTACTTCGGGGATAAACTTTAATTATATCTTTTGAAACTCTAATTTTTCAGCATCGGATATTTGAAGTTTCTCCTATCATATTTTATTTTTCTATTAATGAAAAGACTCTTTTAAAGTTCTCTAATATGTGGGCCCTTTATCTTTCTTTCCTTGAATGTGATAAAAAAACATTTGAAGGTGTGATGGATGTGAGATGCATGTTATATTTTTTTGCAGTTATTCTCTTTTTATCATATTTCTACAAAAATATTATTTTATGAGTGAAGGTTCCTGGTCCATTTCTTAGGAATTCTTGATGCATGCATATTTTTTTTAGTCTTTTCATTTATTTGAATGATAAATATTTGGAGTTGTCTATTTAGCACTCTCTTCTTTTGATATCGTTGTCTCAAGATATTCAAAGATAAATATTTAAAGAATACAAATGAGTACCACCTCTATAAAAATGAAGGGGGATTTTATCCTCATGAGGTTGTTGTTTTGATCTTAACTGATTCAAACATCAACATTTTTGGTGACTTCGCCGGGGACCAAGAAAAAAAAGCTGGTTTTAATCCTGAATTATTTATGACATGGCCTCAACCTAACCAACCCCTGTTGCAAGTTGGATAAGGAAATTAGACAAGCATTTTGCATCGATTATATGATTTGGGGTTGATGACAACCCGAAGTCATGAAGAGATTGAAAGGTCCCGGGAGGATCTTTCCCATGAGGAGGAAAGAGAAATTGCAAGAAGGTAGAGAAGACAAGATAGAAGTTGAAGTTGAAATCATACAAAGGACCAATAACAGGGAGTAAAATTAAAAAACTTCAAGAAATCAGAGAAAGTTCCACCACCAAAAAATCAAACGATCTAATCATGGGTGATAGAGAAGAAAGAAATGAAAACCATGAGAATCACGAAGAAATGAAAAGAGTTCAATAAGAAGGGTTAGAAATATCCCTCTAAATATTCACGATGAACAACATCAGTTGCCAACTCTCTCACAAGGAGCATTGCCAACATTTCCAGGATATGGATCGGTGGATCCAAAGAAACATATAGATAAAATTTTGAGCATATGCGAGATCCATTTGGTGGAACATGACGATGTAATGGTTAGATTGTTTCTTCAAACATTGATAGGCCAAGCCTTTGAATGGTATATGTCCCTTCCCGCAAGATCAATTTCCTCATTTGATGAGTTAGAAGTTATATTGTTTACCATGTATGTTCGTCTAGTAGCATATCATACTATGCTCACGCAATTAACCCAAATCCATTTGAAAAAGGGTGAAAGGATCCAAGATTTCAATTTTATTTTATTTTTAAGAACAATTAATAAGATCCAAGAAGATCAGAGGCCAAATGCTCCAGTAATACTTGGGTGTTACAAAAATGCAATGCCCTCAAATTTGAAGTTTGTCATCGGGGTTGCGCAAATTGAAGACCTAAATGATGCAATGAATAAAGCGACAAAAATGGAATAAATTATGCTAGAGACAAATACAAACCCTGAAATCATTCTTGGCAAAGTCCAAACACAAATGGATACATTTAATATCTTAGATCAAGGAGTATTAATTTCAAGAAAAGCTTAATATCAAAGGGCACAAATTACTGAAAAACAAGTAATTGACAGAGGGATACTCAAAGGAGTAATTCCTAATATGACAAATGATCCAACAACAACAAATGAAACCAGAAAAAGGGATGGAGATAGCACAGATGAATCAAACTATTAGACAAATGCAAAATGAATTGACAAGATTAAGAAGAAATGATTTTTTTTTCCTAATCCAAGAATTCCTATTCAAGAACAGAGGATAAATCATGTTCAAGGACAAAGAATAGGAAATGATGGTACAAATGAAGAATTTAGACAAAGGGCACCTAGAGTGCCAAATACAAATGTTGTAATTTTAGAATAATTTTTTGAAGATGAGATAACTGACAATCCAGAGGTTGATTTTGTTCAAGAAGAAATTATTGAATCTCTACAGATGGATGAAGGAGATTCATCCATGTATATATTTTTTTAACATGAAGAAACTGATATCTTGCAAGAAAATGTTGTGCAAACAAGAGCACAAACAAATAAATTTAAAACAAAAGAAATTGTAAAGAAATAAAAAAAAAATGATGAGACCAAATGGAAAAAAAGAAACTAAGTAGCAACCAGTTGTAAATCAAGTGAATAATACTCCACAAATGACATGTAATGTGATTGATAATTTTACAAAATTAAGAATCACTCTGCCATTCATGGAAGTTGTCAAAATCCCACAACATAGGGAAAATATTCTTAAAGTATTAGATGATCCAATTCATAGAATTGAGGCTGTTGCATCAAATCCAAAGCAACATCAGAATATATCAACAATTAGACCAAAAGGAAAAGTCCCACATTTTTATATTACAATAGAAAATCATGATGTGGTACTTCATAATTACTTGATTGATACTGGAGCAAGAAATAATATCATTGCATTATTAGTAATGGAAGCACTTGGGATGAGTTGTACCAAGTATTATGAAATCAGGGAGAGTATCTATGCCATTGACTCAAGAAAGGTCCCGACATATAAAGAGATTAAAGATTTTTATGCTGGGATAACTGTTGCCCCATATATCAAAAATGTCTTCACAATCATAGTAGTGGATCTTCCTCCAAGATATGGAGTAGTTATTGGGATATATTGGTCTTTGTTGACTTGAGGGTATATCATGAATGATGTGAGTTGGATGATGTTGACAAATAAAGATGGAACAATGATTAGAGTTCCTTAGGAACCAAGAAAACCATTTTATTTCAAGAAAAAAGACAATGAATTAATGCAAGATTATATCGATGATGGCATAGGAAATTATGTTGTGTTTGATCCAAAGTAGAAAAATATTTCAAAATAATAAATAAAAAATTATTTCGAAGGATTTTGGAGGATGTCTTTTGATGGTTCTTTTTGCAGCTTAGGGAGTGGAGTAGGAATTGTGTTCAAAAGTCCCAATTCAGTCATATATACTCATGCTATCAGGCTTGATTTTCCTTGTACAAATAATGAGGTTGAATATAATGAAGCATTAATACAACGAATGAATCTTTCACTTCAAATGAAGATTGAATATTTGATAATAATTGGTAACTCTTAACTTGTCATAAATGACATCAGGAAGAAATATAAGATAAAAAAAATGATTAATACTCTATGAAAAAAGAGTAAATGAATTAATGGTTTCCTTCAGCTCATTCAACATATCATTCATTCCTAGGGAAATAAATCAAAAGGTAGACTCACTGGCAGTGGTTGCATCTTTATTTAATCCCAATGATTTTCAGAATCAAAATACTTTTCAAGTCAAGATAATTTTCAGGCCATCAGTACTTGATAATCAAGATCATTTGAAAACATTCGAAAATGATGAACAATTGGATGATTTTCTCGATGACACATATGAAATCCTTGATGATCAAGTATCAATTTCCAAAAATTCTGTCAATTTTGAGTCTATATTCACAAGAGATGATCAAGTGAGAATTTTAGAATTGAAGGAAGAAACATCCACCAAAAAGGTGCAAGAAAATCAAAAGATAATTATTGGGATAGAAGAATCTCCAAAATATGTAAATCTTGGGACTGGATATATGCAAAAAGAGATTTATCAATATACCTCCTTGTTCAAATAATTCTTTGATGTTTTTGCATGGACTTATGATGATTTGAAATCATATGATAAATCTATATTCCAACATACCATACCGTTAAAAGAAGGGACAAAGCCATTCAAACAAAAGTTTAGAATAATAAATCCAAAATTGAAACCCCTAGTGAAAATTGAGTTGGAGAAATTGAGGAAAGATGGAATAATATTCTCCATTAGGAATTTAGAATGGTTTTCGAACATTGTCATCATAAGAAAGAAAAGTGGCAAAATTTGTCTATGTGTTGATTTTCGAGACTTGAACAAGTCCAACATTAAAGACAATTATCCCCTTCCTAACATGGAAATGTTACTTCAATAAGTCATTGGCTCAGATTTGATGTCCATATTAGATGGATTTTTGGGATACAATCAGGTGTTGGTTGCAGAAAAAGACAGATAAAAACTACTTTCATAACACCTTGAGAGACATATGTTTATTCTCGCATGCCTTTCGGCCTGAAAAATGCAAGATCAACCTTTCAGAGAGCCATGGACCATTCCTTCAAGGACTTGGTTGGGATATTCATGGTTGATTACCAAGATGATCTTAACATTCATTAAAAAATAAGAGAAGTTCACATTCACCATCTAATAGAATTTTTTGAAATATGAAAATTATATGGAATATCTCTTAATCCAAAGAAATGCTTGTTTATAGTTTCAGAAGGAAAGATTTTGGGACATATAGTCATCAAAGAATGAATATATATTGATCCCGATAGAGTCAAAGCTATCAATGAATTAAAACCTCCAACTTCAAAAAAGGGAGTACAATCATTTTTTGGATAAATAAATTTTGTAAGAAGATTTGTCCCAGACTATGCAACAATTGCTAAGCTAATAAATGCATTATTAAAAAAGTATCAAAGATTTGAATGGACCCAAGAAATTCAAATAAAATTCACCCATATCAAGCATGCAATCACCACTGCCCCTGTATTGATCAACCCATTTTTTAATAAATATTTATCAAATATTATTTTGCTTCGGAAGAGCACATTGCTTCTATTCTAACCCAAAGAAATATTAAAGGAAAAGAACTCCCAATAAGCTTTATGAGAAAAACTCTCCATGATTATGAATTGAAATATTCAGACATATATAAGAAAGATATTTCTTTAGTTGAGGCAATGACTCATTTTAGAACTTATATCTTTTTGTTTCATGCCATAGCATACGTTCCTACTTCTCCAGTTAAAATGCTTCTCAGTCAAAAGTTGAGAGAAAGGAAATGGGAAAATTGGTTGGAAAAAATTCAATAATATGACATTGAGATTAAGCCACTAAAAACAGTGAGAGGACAGGGGTTGTGCAAGCTCATCGCAAGGACTGATTCACTAAATGGAGTTATATCGATTTCAAAAAGATCATCTGCATCAACTCTTGAATGATATAAATATATCACTTTCTATTTAAAATCTGGCCAGTTCCCAAATAACATGTCTCGAAAAGAAAGAAGGGCACTAAAGATGAAAGAAAATCAGTATGTGTTAGTTGGCAAAATTTTGTTTCGTAGGAATTTTGATGGAATTCTTTTGAGATGTGTTGATTTAACAAGAACTCTGAGATTGATGGAGGAATTTCATAAAGGTATTTGTGGTGGGAACTTTGCACCCACAACTACTGCGCATAGAATAATGAGATTCGAATGTTATTGGCCAACTATTTTCAAATATTCATATTCAATGATATTAAAATGCATTTCTTGTCAAAGGTTCTTAGGAAGAATGAAGAGGGAAACAATGCCTCTGCAACCCATATCAATAGAAGAACCATTTACACAGTGGGGATTAAATTTAATTGGGCCAATTAATTTGAAATCAAGTAAAGGCCATTCATATATTCTCACAGTGACATATTAATTTACAAAATGGAAAGAAGCAGTACCATTGAAAAAAGTTGATTCATACGAGCTTATAAAATTTATCAAAGAAAATATTTTAACAAGGTTTGGAGTTCCGAAAAAGCTTATCTTAGGTAATGGTTCAATATTCATTGGGTAAAAATGTACTAAATTTTGTGGAGAATTTGGTATTATAATGGGACAATCATCAAACTATTATCCTCAAGGAAATGGTTTGGATGAATTTACAAATAAGACTTTGATCCAAATCCTCAAGAAAATTATTGATCTCAATCAAAGAAATTGGTATTTGAAATTAATAGATGCATTATGGGAAAGTAGATTAACACCAAAGGATAGCATTGGAATATCTCCATATACACTGGTGTATGGAAAAGAAGGAATAATGTCTCTTAATATGGAACTGAATGCTTTGACATATGTTGTGAATATTGAAGATGTATAGGAGGTCTCTCCTTTACAAATAATATACAATCAGTTGATGAAATTGGAGGAACATCGAGTTGGAGCATTGAAGAAAATGAATCAGATAAAGTAGACCATCAAAAAATATTTCAATCAGAGCACAACAACAAAATATTTTCAAAAGGGGCAATTGGTACTATTATGGAACAAAGCAAACGAAAATCCTTCTTTGCAAACAAAATTTGAGGCATTCTATACTGGCCCATATACTATCGAAAGGATCTTGTGTTATAACTCTTATTTACTCATGGACATGAAAGGGACAATGCAAATGTTTCCATCAAATGGCCAACATCTCAAGAGTTTCTTTGCCTGACCAATCTTGTTCTCATATGTAAACAATTTTGTTTCTTGTCCTTCTATACATTTTTTTTTGTTTTTTATTTTCTCTTCTTACAATGAATCCATGCTCAATAGGCGGGATTCTGGATTCTTAAGTAACCCACAAGGTGTTACCATCCCACAGTTAGAGCCATTTGTTGACCTTAAAATTCTCTAAGTTATAAATATCTCTCTTGTGTATCATATTATATACTTAGAAAAAAATTGATCTGTGGCAGGTTCATGACCTTTACCTTAACTTTCATCGTCCTTGAAATATACTGCTCTTTTCTGCTTGACACAATTTGTACCAAAACTTAGTCACATTCTCCATGGAATGATGGGCCCGCGAGCATGCATCACTTCTCTGATTGTAATCACAAGTTCGTTCATCTTCTTTTGGTACTTATCCGTTTTCTTGAGATTTTATTTATCTTTTCAATGTTCCATACTTAGTCTCTTAAGTTCAACCATGGAATCAGAGTTCGATCCACTATTTTTCAAGAGTTCTCTTGTGTCCATTCATTCATACGCCATCCTACACTTAGTCATATCTCAAAGCATCTCTGCGAGAGCCATGGAGGGACATCTCATTCAATTCTTTGTATACATTCCTTTTCTTCGCTCTGCTACGAATTCTCGTTCCTTGTCACTTTCACCTAGAAACATTTAATGCATATATTAAATGAAATGACAAATGGTTAAGTAATAAAGCACCATTATTTGTGGCATTTGTACCAACACTTAGTCCACATTCTCCACATGGAATGATGGACACATGAGAGCATACATCACTTCTGCGGTGCAATCTGGGATGGTTCATCTTCTTTTGGTACTTATCCGTTTTCTTGAGATTTTATTTATCTTTCAATGTTCCATGCCAGTCTTTTGAGAACAACCGTGGAAGTGAAGTCCATTTGCTACTTTGAAAAGTTCTCTCTCATCCATCCATCTGTCTGCCATCCTACGCTTAGTCATATTTCAAAACATCTCACGAAACCATGGAAGAGGACATCTTTCATTCAATTCTTTGTATACATTCCTTTTCTTCGCTCTGCTACGAATTCTCGTTCCTTGTCACTTTCACCTAGAAACATTTAATGCATATAGTAAATCAGAAATGAAAAATAGTTAAGTAATGAAACCCATTGTACAGCCAGCATTTTATGAGACCCTTCTCACCAAATTTAAATTTAATTCACCAAATCACTCTTTTGAAATAAGAACTCCAATGGTTAATATGAAAAATGGGTATTTTATTATTTTATGATTGGCTAACTTTTAAGAAAGATAGCGAGAAAAAGAGAAAGCTTCTCCGGAGACACATTGAACACATTTGCATGAGAGCACCATTATTTGTGGCATTTTTATCGAGACCCTTCTCATAAATTTAAATTTAATTCACCAAATCACTCTTTTGAAATAAGAGCTCCAATGGTTAATATGAAAAAATGAATTATTTTATTATTTTATGATTGGCTAACTTTTAAGAAAGATAGCGAGAAAAAGAGAAAGCTTCTCTGGAGACACATTGAACACATTTGCATGAGAGGACCCGAAATACCTCTCGTCAAGAGCATACATATATTATTCTACATTACCTCTTGAATAAAGGGATGTTCATGATATCTGAATATCAAGGATCGCAAAGGCATGATGCATTCCAAAGGTATTTGATGTAAAAGAACTGGTAATATGGTTCACACACAACTATAAGAAATACCAAAGAATTATCAAATTGAAAGGACAATCCCCAATCTCTCTGACACCATCAAGTTTCAACCAAATGCTCAGGTTGCCGGAGCTGACATCAAATTTCAATTTTGACGAAGCCAAGAATTTGATTAGGGCTAAAAACAATGATAGGGATTTATTGCTGCTATGTCTCAAAAACCCGACCACAATGTCAGAGGATTTGTCAGTGATACAGATATTGAGGCTATTATCAGTACAAATGAAGCACATCATCAACATGGAAGGGTTATTAATGAAAATAATACAAAGTCTCAAAGTTATTCTCAGAGAAGTGACACACCCAAGCAGAATCCCCAAACAGTTTTGCAAGAAAAAACATAAATATTTGATTGAGAATTCAAGTGATGGAGATGATCCTTGCCATCCAAAAAAAAATATTGAAAACCCCCACAAATTACCAATAACTAGTAAGAGGAAAAGGGAGAATAATCAACAGGAAGTAGAGGAGCTCATACCTGATGAGGACACTCTTCTTGAAGACATGGATCTGGATGTAAACATCAAGGATATAAAGTTTCTAGATGATTATCATAGGATTCAACAAAATAGAGAAGTAGCAGGAGAACTGGTGACTAAAGAGCCTGTCTTTTATGAAGAAGAATCCTTGACCCTCCATAGTGCATTATTTGATAAATATTTAAACAAGCTTGTATTTGATCGAGTAAATTCAAAAAGAAAAATAGCCGAAGGGAAAGACACAGAGATAGATTTGAATGAAGTCCCAACATCGAGAATTGCTTGAATGCATAAAGCTATCGGGGACACTCTGGAAGTATCCGTTAATGAATTGGAAGCTGAAAATGCAAGGATCAAAGAAAGAATTAAAGAATTGGAATGTGATTTGATGCCACCTCCTATCTTTGTAAGTCCAATTTATTTTATTCAACTTGGGAGAAATCTGAATGAAACACCTGAATTGAATTTGAAAGGACATCAAGTTTGTTGGCTAAAATCAGATGGTTTGTCGGAGAAAATATTAAAAAAAGAATGTAGGCTTGTTTTAGAAGCACGGGATGTAGGGAATACTATTGTTTCTTTTGGTTCTAAATTAAACAATTGAAGATAATATCTCCAGGAAAACTTAAACAATGAAGAAGGTTTATGCAAAGATGTTGTAATCACATTTATTTTAAAAGTTTATGGCATGACTAAGTTGAAAAGAAAAGAAGAAGACATGCCTTCTCCAACTTGAATAAAACAATTGAAATCTTGCTGGATAAGAAAGATAAAGGTGCTAAAATAAATATTGGATGATTGTGGCGCTTTGATCATAAAAAAGGAACACTTTATCACAAATTGACTGAAAAATATTTGGAAGGGACTACAGAGGAGGTCCAAGACATGAAATTAATTTAAATTCCATATTTATGACAAGACAACAATTTGAGGAACACGTGGAAATATTAAAAGGCCTATCAGCTGAAAATTTTAATAATATGATTGAATATACTAAGTATGAAATTGAAAGTTGGTTGGTAAATTTTGTAAATAAAAATGAGGATATTGAAGATACACTCCACCAAATTTCGTTTTAACTAAGAGAATTGGAAGGAACAATATTGATATCAAAGTTAGACAAGAAATAAATGTTGCGCCAATGAAATAATATATTGAAAATTGGTTGAAAGAAGCCCTCATCAAGATAACCGAAGAAGATCAATTAGAGGCAATTGGTATTGGTCTAGAAACCACAACAAGAGATGATAGAAAAGGGACATCAACAAGCAAATGAGAAGATATTCCATCATAGTGAGTAACGCAGATCACATTCTTCTCAATTCATTTATCTTCCCATTCAGAAAATCATCTAGTTTTTGTTTTATCTCTCTCAAGAAAAGCATAACTGATTTTCTGATCCTTTTGTTTTGTCTTCTTCTTAGGTCCAACCTTGTCCCCGTTTCTTTTATTTATTTTAAGGTATGTGGGAGATTGATCCAAGTACAAATTTGGACAAACACATTTTTATTTCCAAGACTATCAAATACTTGTATTATTTTTTTTTAGAAATCCTAGAGAACTGCTTCGGGGATAAACTTTAATTACATATTTTGAAACTCTGATATTTGATTGGATATTTGAAGTTTCTCCTATCATATTCTCTTTTACTATCAATGAAAATACTCTTTTAAAGTTCTTTGATATGTGGTCCCTTCATCTTTCTTTCCTTGAATGCGATAAACAAATATTTGAAACTGTGATGGATGTGAGATTCATGTTATATTTTCTATAGTTATTTTCTTTGTATCATATTTTTATAAACATATATTTTATGAGTGAAGGTTATTGGTCCATTTCTTAGGAATTCTTGATGCATGCATATTGTTTTTAATATTTTCATTTATATGAATGATAAAGAGTTGGAGTTTTCCATTTAACACTCTCCTATTTTAATATTGTTATCTTAATATATTGAAAGATAAATATTTAAAGAATACAAAGGAGCACCCACCTCTATCCTCATGAGTTTTATTTTATTTTATATTAACCGATTCAAACATCAACAAAGATTTGGGACGAATATGAACTTTAACACAACTTATCACCCAGAATTAGATGGGAAAATAGAGTGGGTCAATCAGAGTATTGAAGATATGTTAAGGATGTATGTGATGGATAAACCATCGAAATGAGAATATTATTTGCACTTGGTTAAGTTGGATTATAATAATGGGTACCACACATCTTTAAAGATGAGAAACATAGTTACCGACTTAATGAGAACTATGACCTCAAAACGAGAACTTTGGCACAAAAAACCCTTATGTTTGCATAAAAAACATCAAAATCAACCCCCAAATAAAAAAGTGGTGCTATCGGTAGCACCATTTTTATTAAACGAGGTCAAAATTACAACCTTTTTCAAACATGGCCTTCAAAACTCAGACAATAACTTAGAAAAACCTTAAAGTCATCACCTAAAAAAAAGATGTTTTTGAATTTATTTTTTCTTTTCAAAACGTCAAAATTTGAGATAATTTGAAATCGTATTTTTAGCACTTGGTACCATTAAAACCAAAACCTCAAAATCAACCATCAAATTGAAAAGTATTGCTACTAGTAGCACCCATTCTAAACAAAATCATAAAATCAACCCTTAAATGTTTATTTTAAAAATCTTATTATCACTTAAAGAACAAGGTAATACATAATGCCATGAAAATATCACAATATACTTTAAAAATTCAACGCCACTTTTTAATAATTTTTTTACTTATAATAAAAAAAAGTAAATACAAGTTACATCGAATGAAACATAAATTATTTCTTAAAAGTATTGTTATATTGTCCATATTCAAAACATATGAGCTAAGAAATTTTATTATATTATCCATAATAAAAAACATATCATTCATAAAACATAAGAAAAAATTCATAACTTCATGTAAGATCATATGTAAGTTCAATGCTCATTTCTAGTTACCATGCAAACATCATATGGATAAAAAATGCATAAAATGTTTCATATACTTATTTAGATTGACTCATGGTTTCTGAAATACCATTAGAGTCTACATTGTCTTCAGATGAATGATTTGATGAATGATTTGATGAAGACGTAGATGATACATACTCTTCTCTATTGTCAATGAATGCACCATTTGAGTCTACATGCATGCCCAACATTTCAGATGTCAAATGCCTTTTGGATCTACGACTAGGTTCAACAGACTCCCATCTTTCATTTATTTCTTGTGACATCAACCTCTTGATAAGCTCTGTTGTCTTGGAGCGAAGAGTTCCTCTCTTTGTCAAATTGAAGTCATAAACAAGTATGTCAACATCATCTAATTTTAAGAGGTCAATGTGACGACGAGTTGTATTTTGACCCTTTATTTTTCTCTTTCTATTGACATGTTAACCACCATCTCTGGCTTGTACACACCTTTGAATGGGTGTGTACCTGTTGCATACCAATTCACTTCAATTGCAATAACATCATCATTTTCTTTCTCAATCTTTATAACCTTTCCAATTTAGAATGGATAACCATTTGGATCTTCAATCGTTAAAACTGCAATAATGCTACCCTCCTTAATATCTTGTATTGAACCCCTGTAAAGGTATTCCATGGCTTCACGTTGTGCACATGACCTTCCCAAACCAATATACATTTCTCTTTCCTCTGCTTGTGTAAACTCAATAGCACCTTGAGATTCTTGTTAAACTTCAAGAATGTTTATTTGTTCAGTTTCATTTGGCACATTTTGTGGCCAATGAAATGGAGTCTTCAACATGATATATTCATTTGTTGAGCTTGAAATTATGTCACTTTGACTATTGAAAAAAGACTCCCACCAAACATAATCAACAACATCAAAGTACTCATATGTATCCTTAATGGATTTTTTTTATTTCTTCCAGGCATTCAAAATAATCTACATCTCTATTACACTTCCGTGCATTATGGATTTCAACAACTGATTATAAAAATAATAACTTTGATGAAAATATTGGACAATATGGAATGAAATTAAAAAATGATAAACCTTATGAAGGCCCCCATTCTGTAGTAGTTGAATATTCCTTTCCCCATATAAGTGTTTTCCCATCAATTTTTTTGAAACAAAATTGATGTTGGAAGCTAATGTCATTAAGCTACTCAATACATTTTTCTTCATGATGTGATCCCTGAATAAATCTTCACATGTAAACAATTTCTTCTAATATATGAAAAACATGCTCTATAATGTATGCTTTCTCAATACATTCAATCAATGATGGTAGACTTCCAACATTTTTCCTCTTCAATGTTACTGAAAAACGATTGAACATTTCATCAATATGATCATGAGTGTGTCCAATAAGAAGGAAACCAACTTTCACCTTTTGAAAGATTCCCATTTCAACAAGCATGCTTAGATATCCAAACACAATTTGATTTCTATTTCCACAACTATTGTTGTCCAATTGTAGATAGAGAATTTGAGGAAGATTTCCAGACCAATGAGTGAGCACAAGATGAATTATGGTGATGGTTAGATTTGCATCATTATGAATATTTGGAGGTGTGAAGTAAACCCTTGGACACTTTTTTCCATTGAAAATCATACAACCAACCAAGTGAAAATGAATGAAATTCTCTTCCTGTAAATTTTTGGGTGTACGGAAAAAATGTGGTAGAAGTGTTTTCTTCTGGTCCATGCCATCAATTATCATACCTAAATATTTGTTTGGAGCATCATAACACTTCTTCTGATGTTTGTACAACTTTTTTCTTTCACTTGATTGTTGATTTTGATGTTCTTGAAGTGCTTTGACTATGGAATATGCACATGACATAAAATGAAAATATTGATCGTATGTTTTCATAGTTGATAACTATTCAATTTAAAAAAAAACAAAATAGTAAATACATACCTCTTTCTGCCCCTTCAGATTTATCTCTTCTTGATTTAAGAGTAGCACATATACTACAAATCCTCATCTTTGACTTCTTAGGAATACAAACATTGTTGAATTGTTTCTTCCATATTCTTGTAAAATATGCATATGTAATAAAATTACCATTTCATTCAACACCTTCAACATATCCTTTGTACAAGTTGTAGATTTCCCTCCTTGAGAAATTATCCGGAATATGTATCGTGTCTCTATCTGGCATACACTCTCCATGTTTGGAAAATAAATCACATATCCATGAAAATGTAGTGTTTTTCAATGGCCCACTCTCTCATCCATGATGTACCTTTGAATAAAATGAAGGATCTTTTTCCAACCTTGTCTGGAATCCTGATAGACGAAGATTACCAATTGAGTGAATTTTTTTGAAAGCCTTTCTTCAAAGTGAAATATTCCCAATGCGATAATCATATCTTGTATTGGTGGATATCATGCACCCCATCAAATATGAATTTTGCATGCTCTTATTCATTGACAAATGTGTCTTCCTTTTATTCAAGGCATACAGGTCCTGACATAAAAAAATCTTCCTAATGATATGACTATAACACCATGGAGATCAATACAAGGAGTGAAGGATGATAAATTTATCATAACTATATTATCATGTGTTAGGTCAGGAAAATTGTCAATGGAAGAAATGTGTGATGAATTTAAAAAGTAAGTTTGTTGAGTTATTTTTATTTATGTTAGGATAAGAAAATTAATTTTTTCAATTTAACATATCAGTTTAACATAATTTTTCTTTTATTTAGTCACAAGGTGTATATGAAAACACAAGAGGAAATGGTCAAGATGTTGAATGAAGAAAGTTGGGATGATGTTAAACTCAACTATCCAGATTCAAGATCTTCAGTAGTATTGAATTTTTTTTTGTTGTTGCAATAAAAAATGTATGTTGATTTATTACATTCATATTATTCGTTCGTAAGTTAATTTATTTCTATTTTAATAGTTATAGATATATAAATATATGTTTGTTTGTTTCATTAAAGATGCCAAAGAAGAATGTAGATGGAGTACCTGAAACTTTCAATAGTTTTATTCAAAAAGCCAAGTTTGAAAGAGAAAGAAGGAGACGTGCTCAAAATGTTCAACTTGATGACACCCTTGATCACTACATTTGGAATGGGCTCGACACTATTCAATATAAAGTGATATTAGGTGATTGTGAATAACTTTTAAATATTGTTCCTAAAAAGAATACTCCCTAGTTATTGCGGATATCACTCATGGTTATAATAATCAAAACATTGGATATGATACTGAGCCTTATACTTACCAAGCTTTCAATAAAGTGGTTATGGGATTTACAGAAGTTACAACATCACCATTTTGGAGATTTCTAGTATTTTATTCAGACACACAACAAGGATTAATACAATCAAGCTTCAAGGGGAAAGAAAAGACAAGGATGCAGTTTATTAGGTAAGATATTGAAAGTGTATGTTTATCAATTAAGATTAGAAAACAATTTTATTAATTCACAAGTTAATTGA
Organism: Picea sitchensis; assembly: GCA_010110895.2. Taxonomy (NCBI): domain Eukaryota; kingdom Viridiplantae; phylum Streptophyta; class Pinopsida; order Pinales; family Pinaceae; genus Picea; species Picea sitchensis. The sequence goes on along the minus strand of SNQJ01S0111454.1, from coordinate 7,689 downwards.
ATTTGCACTTATTTATGTTACAAGCACAAACCTAATATTCAGAGCTCCAATAGAGAATCACTTAAACATGATTTTGAGAGTATACATCTTGCAACCTAGACAAAAGATGATTCTTATAATTCTATTCTTGTCAATGCAAAGGATGGAGAGACTCCTAGTAGTATATTGGTATACAATGCTGTGGTTAGAAAGCTAACATACGAGGAAAAAGATTTGACAGGAGAGATGGTTAACATTTATCAAAAACCACAAGCATTAATCAATTATCTTATAGATACATTTTCAAATGAAGGAGATTGGGTTTTGGATTTGTTCTTGGGTTCAGGTAATAAATATGATCTAATATTTATGAAATCATACTTCAATCTTATATTATTTTTAATTTATTTCTTTCTACAATATCTAACTTCATTATTTATTTTTTATTTGGTGATTAGGTACAACATTAATGTGTTGCCTACAGAAAGGAAGGAATTGCATAACCATTGAAAGTGACCCAATGCAGTGCAGTTTTATTCAACAAAGAATTAATGCTATTCCAACTCTTCCAGATGAAATGCAATAAGTTGGCTTGAGGAAAGGAGATTTTACTGAATCAAAGGTGGAAAAATTGTCAAAGGAACCTCAAGTACCATTAGGAGGAATGATTGGAAAGGATCACTTTGGAGAACTTGTGAATATCAAAGAACCGATGGAAGAACAAAATGACACAACGAAAGCACAAAATGACGTCGAAGAAGATGATAATGTGTATGTTGAGAATGATGAATTTGGGATATATGATATTGTTTATTAGTTTAAATATGCCTTTGAAGATGATGCTCAAGTTTGAAATTTTTTGATGAGCTGTAACTGTAATGTTTTGACTTTCAGATTTTAAAATAAGAATAAAGATGTATCTATTGTTGTTTTGTGATGAATCTTTTTAGGAAGATGAATTAGTATGGCAAAATGATCCCCTAGGTTCCTACACTCCAAAATTCGGCTACGTAGCTTTGAATATAGACTTTCTTCAGCAAAATCCCAGTTGGTGGTGGAGGGGATTATGGAAGCTGAAATGCCCTAAAAAAGCCAAAACTTTCCCGTGGGCGGCTCTAAACAACAAAATTCCAACATGGGATAATCTGAGAAGGCATCGAATAGAAGGGTCGGGTAGATGTTGACTTTGTCAAAATGACAACGAATCCACATTCCATATCCTCATCTCCTGTCCTTTCTCCAAGAAAGTATGGATTGAAACTTCCACAAGCCTCAGGAAGAGATGAATATGGGATGGACCCACGTTGGAACTGGCATGGAAGGCCTAGATATGAGATCCAAGTCATAAGGATTTCAAATCTCTTCCTCTTTTAATCAACTGGGGCATATGGCTGGCCCGGAATGCATTAATATTAAAAAAAAGGCCTTTGTCCTAGAGGCAATTCCAACCCAAATTATGTCCACATTATCACATTTTCCTAAGTCAAAAGAAGCTCTGGCCTTGCAGCTAAAGCAACCAGAGGTCATTGATACTTCAAATTCCTTGGCATAATTTGATGGAGCTTCTTATAATTTCACTTATGGGGGGGGGAGTAGTTCTCCATCTAGTAGAAAACCATTATTTTCATATCAAAATGGGTATGGGTCGGGGTACAAAAAACTATGTAGAACTCTTGGCGTTGAAACTGTTACTTATTTTTGCTGGAGAGAAGGAAATTCATCACATTCAAATCTTTGGCAATTATATGAATGTCATCAATTGGGCAAGAAAACATCAAATTTGTCACAACATTTTTCTTATTCCTATCTTGGAGGATATCTTTCATTTGATGGACGTATTCGATTATGTGGTTAACACCCATGTCTATAGGGACATGAACGTGGTAGCGGATACTTTGTCCAAAGTAGGTTTGCAACTCACCTTGGGTCAATGGCACTTCACAAAGCATAAAGGGGAGGGATTTTATGCCTTTTATAATCGACCGTTTATAGAGGACCCCAGGAAGACACATGACTGAAGCTTCAAACTTTTCTCTCTTTCATGATCAACACAATATGGGTACTGTGCAACTGGATTTTCACTTTTCACCAGCATGAGGTATCACCATGTTTTCATTTTACGAATTCAGCAGTTGTTAGCACGTTATAGCAGACGACATATTTCTTCTACGATGCAACTATATGGCCAATGATAAAAGTTATCTCTGCATCCTTTTTTGATCGCATAAATTTTTTTGTTCTGAAGCACCCTTTTCCATGTATATGTTATGCTATTACTTTGTAATTTTTATTCCATGTTGTTCTAGGTGATGTAAATTATAGGCATGCTGTCATGCAAAGCTAAATTCTTCCTATAAATGTCAGGTTCATATTTTTGTGGTCACTTTTTGGGTTTGGGCCGAGGGCCACCTTCTCTTGTAAAAATTACACACAGGAGGTGTGTTGTGCTCTTTGAAAAACCTACAAAATGTAATTTTGTCTCTCAGAATGAATAAAATTACAATTTTTTCTGAGGAAAAAAATATATTTTTTAATTTTTTTTTTCAAAATAAATAAATAACAACAATAACTTTTTTTTTTTTTTTTTTTTT
>SNQJ01S0111453.1:12304-28802 GCA_010110895.2 Picea sitchensis | reverse complement strand
AAATATAATATAATATTTTCATATAAATGTGTTTGTGTGAATAAAAGTCTTCATACATATGCAGAAAATGTACTGGAATTGTTTCACAATTTGAAAAGCTCCTTTATAATTATTTAAGATTTGAAAAGCTCCTTTATAAAGTTGAGTATAATGCACATACATAATGGTTTTTAAATGCCAAAAACCAATTTAATAACTATTTAATGAAAGTAAAAAGTTAAAAACGTAGTTTTTAATATTTATAAAGCATAATTCTTTTAAAAGAACTTTATTTTTAAAAGAATTATGCTGGGATGAAGTAGAAAAAGGCTGTGCAGCACTATACGTAAAATAATAAGTTGGATATGAATGGTTAGTTGTGGCTGTGGGATGAAGTAGAAAGTGTTATCGCAACACTATACGTAAAATAATAAGTTGGATATGAATGGTTAGTTGTGGCTGTGGCTGGAAAGAGCATCATTTTCATTCCAGGTCATAGAAGTTTGTATTATGCTGAAAATAGAATAAGAATATCATATTGTTCTTGACTATGTTTGCACTTGGTCTTTTTCCAATCTTTGAATCAAGACAATGGTCGCCTCAGGTTTCACCATGCTTTGACTTTAGACCTAGTGTGTAGCTTCATGTCAAAGAAAAAAACATCCTCCCCTCCATATCAGAAAAGAAGGGTAAAGAAGAATGAATGTGCCCTTAACGGCCAGAAAAGAAGGGTAAAAAAGAATGAATGTGCCTTAATAGAGAAATATAGCAAACAAAGGTATTGGAGTCTATTCATATATACAATCTACACACTCTTTAATTGATGAAGATAACGAGGCTATATTATTTTGTGTTGTCAAGAATCAAGAGCAGAACATAACAGTGATTTGGTCCTCCATGAGGTGTGAACTCATGTCATATTATGATACCGTACAGCGAGTGAAACCCCAATGTGAAACCTGTCTAATTATGAACCTGTCTTGTACAGCAAGTGAAACCTGGGAAATGTGAATCACAAATTTGAAGTTGAATTAATCTAAGGGTCAGAAACTTTATTGGTTTGAAGATGTTCTCAAAACATTAAATTTTGTACGGATGCAATAACCTAGATGAAATGTGTTCAATTATACAAATGTGTGAAGCCTAGAGGCTGATAAAATAGCTTATAAATCAATTTATGAGCATCTCTTTACAACTGGTTAGATTATGTACAAAAGTTAGAAATTATTTCTATTTTATTTTGTTATGTTATGACAGTTGAATGGTTTTGGATCTAGAAGTAAGCATTTTCTGTAATTAGAGTTCTTCTATACAGAGGTAACTATAGGGAATTTCCTTTACATAGAACTTCCTGATACAGAACTATCTAGGCACAAATCGAATGTAAACTGTCTATAACATGTATAGGTGAGCCTCTGTCTAATTGGATATATTATAATGAAATCTAGAATCTAATGTCTACATAAGCAAATACATATATTTATAGGTATAAATATATATAGAGAGAGACCTGTTACTATATGCATGATAAAATTCCAATAGACATGTAACCACATCTATAAATCAAATGCAGAGTTAAAATATTTCAGTCAAAAGCAACAACCGATGCATTTTTTTTTATATGAGTCGAATACAATAGAACAAATGGCACCAGTAACCACATTATTTAATTCTGGAAACGTTTCTTCCTTTCTGTAACGAAATAGGCAAAATGGCACAAGACAAGTCCCCATTTGAAAACATTTACCAATGTTCTCTCTATCAATATCACCCTTCAAGCCTATAATGAAAGGTGTGTAATATTTAAATGTACAGTCCCAAGCTTTGGTCTAATGAAGGCATGCTAATTCCAAAAACTGGTAAGAAGTCTCTCCCGCTACTGCTATGGCGCTGGCTTGGTTCACGGTGAGGACATAATTCGAGCTCTAACGGATTTATGTCGAAGCTCTTCTACTAGGCTCGGATTCAGTTTTTTTTAATATGTCTGGTGTATTTCTGAAATTATGAGAAGACTTACTTTTCCTCTCTGTCTCCCACGAGACATTCTCCTACGATTGATTCCTTAACTTGCAAACGGGAAATAACGAGTATATTCTGTCCACTGATCACTGAGTTCCCTCGATCCTAAACCTATACTGCTCAATCTTCAATCTCCTGTCGGAATTGTAAACCGCAACGCTCTTCCCATGGTCTTCGGGCTTCAGGTTTAGTTGCGAATTCAAAAATCAAAAACTGGTAAGAAGCCTCTCCCGCTATGCTATGGCGCTGGCTTGGTTGGTAAGTCAGTTTAATGGAGAGTTTAAATGCCATGTCAAATCGGAGTGAGCAACAGATACGATGGTTTAATCAGCAGGTGCGGAGATACGACGGCGGGAGTGGGCTAGGCGCCGGCCGGTGGAGGCAGTGATCTGGGCCTTGGGGGATGGTGCAAGATAAGACGTGCATACACCGGGGGTCGCCAGAAAGGGACCGCCGGAAAGCTACTCGGGAGGGAAGATTGCTCCCGAGTTAGCTTACTCCAAAAATATTAGCTTATGGTCTTTTGAAAAAGGTTTAAATTATAAAAGGTTGACTTTTTAAAGTGAAGGGTCTTGAGGTGAAAATGGTGGAGGAAGAAAAATAAAAGTGAATATGGAATGGGAGATATAAAGTGGTAAATTTAAACTTTTCTTTTATTTTTCCATTTGAATTTTTTAAAAGATTTTGATTTTATAAGCTATGATTCAGTTTCTTGAGATAATGACAAAGACACAGAGTACCAAGTTTCACGTGGAGGTGTTGAAGGGGTTATTTTGCCTATGATGAACAATGCTAAGCAAGGTGAATGTTGGAGGATTTATTTTGGAATTAAAGTAAAGGTGAATGTTGGAAGATTTATTTTGGAATTAAAGTAAATTAAAGTAAAGGTGAATTTTTTAATTTCCCTTTTAATAAAAGAAAAAGTAAAAGGTGGAATTGATTTAGGTGGTAGGATTGACAACGGGATGGTAAATGTAAATGGTAGCGATCACAATAAAGGTAATGGTAAAGTTACCATGTGAACATTTTCTTTTGGAGTTGTATTTTTTGGTTATATGTAATTGGGCATATGTTTGTAAGACCTGGTTAGGCATGCGTACCCCTGATTCTCTTAAGTCACCTACGAAAGTATTTATTGGTTCTCTTAAGTCACCTACGAAAGTATAGATTTAGGTAGACTCAAGAAGGGTGGGGGGGCATGAACCATAAATTAAAACCTTGTACATAGGTCTACAGTTGTGGGTTTCGGGTCCATGATTATTGGTTGCCCATAGTATGGTGTCCACAGAATTGCATGTTATAGGGCTCGATGAAAATCCATTGTAAAGTGGCTTGGAGGTGAGCAGTGAAAATCTCATTTGCCAGTCTTGGTCGGATTTGGTCAAGGTTTTGAATACTCTGTTCGAGGTGGAGCACTGAAGGTGCCCCGGTCAAAAAGTTGGATCAATAGAAAGGCTGATGTGTTTATGTATTGACAAGTTAAATCAAGGGTTTGAGAACACATGATGGAGGTAGTTTCATATTCCTTGGAATTTTGGAAATTATTGCAGGACAATTGGGGTCGAATGGCATCTTTAGTAATGCCAAGTTGCAACATGAGTTGTGGTCAGAAGCAATTAAGTGTTGTCTGGACAATCGGTCACCATTAGCTGCAAAAGGTTAGAAGATTCTGGAAGAGGTATATTGAACAGGTCTTGTTTTGTGATTACTCGGTCTTTTGAAATTGTTTAATTGTTATGTTCATGCTCTCATCATCATTCTAAGTAGGATCCATATTAAACAAGTAAATATTTGTTGGTTATAATGACAATGTCAAGGGATATAGATTGTCATTAACAAAGATAATGTTTGATGGATTTCTTCTCAAATCAGACATAGTAAAAGATGAAAGGAATAAATCATGATTGATAGCAGAAATGTATTTGGAAGGCATTGATTTCCATGAAATATTCTCGTCAGTTGTTAAGCTTTTCTCTATTCATGTAGCGTTGGCACTAGTTGTTGTAGCTAGATGCTAAGACAAGTTTTTTTATGGATATTTGTATGAGGAGATATGTATATTGAACAACCAGAAGGGTTTGTTCAGGATCACAATAGAAGATTTGTTTGCAAGCTCAAGTAGTCATTGTATGTCCTGAAATGCGCATCAGGCATTGGTACAAGATGGGTGATTCCTTCATGGTGAGCCAAGTTTTACAAGAAATGAATTTAACCATTGTATTTATGGTACATTCATTATCTTGGTGTTTAGATCGCTGACAATATGTTTTTTGAAGTAAAAGCATGGTTAAGATCAGCAGGTTGGCTCTGTTGGCAAGGATGTTCGTGGTGAAGGATCAAGGAGCAACAAAAAAAAATCTTCGGCATGGAAATACATAGAGGCATGAAAGATGGTAAGTTTTGGTTATCACAGTTGCAGTATAAGGAAAAGATACTCAAGAATTTTGGCATGAATAATGTGAAACCGGAAAATATCCCTTTGGCTTTCCATTTGTTTTTCTTCAGGTGTATATCCTTGTAGTATGGAAGAAAAGGTTATGTCTCCTATATTGTATGCTAGTTGGAAGTATAAAGTATGTGATGGAAAGGTTTGATATGTTCAAGTATCAGACTTTTCACATGCAGTTGGTGTTGTCAGTGGTCACATGACAAATCTAGGTAAAACAGTGAAATTGGGTGCTTCGGTATCTTAGAGGCACATGTATCACCTACAGTGGTTTCAATGTTTTTTGTCTGACATAATTCGGATTTTGTAGGAGGATTTGGACAAGAAAAGGTCTACTTCAGGTTCTATCGTTTATGAGTATAAAGGGACAATTGGGTTAGTTTGGAAAAAGTGTAGGTTTTATTTTCTGTGGTAGTCAAAGCCTTGTGCATTTGACACATAGTTCAACTTACCTAAATTGGACATGGTATCACTTTGTAAGACATGTTACTAATGGAGGTGGAGTGGTCTATATTCGAGTAAGTTGTGCAGACATGTTTTTGGAACCAGTATTGAAGAGAAGTTGTGTTCGTGATTTGCTTCTCTTGAAGGTGATGAATCAAATTGGACAAGGCATCAAGAAAATTGTTTTCAAGGTGGAGATTGTTGAAATGGTGACAACAAATCCCCACATGATGAGGATCTAGATCCTACTATTCAACTTTTGGTTGAGATAAGGAAACCTAAGTTAGAATGTATAATTAATGAATTAGTTTCATTGTAACTGTGGGAGAAGTCGTTTAAATATGTGTGCCTGAGAGACAAATATTGAGCCACAGGCTTCAAGCCCTCTCGAGGCTGTTGGTTGTAATCTCCATGATATGAATAATAAGACAATCGATGCCTATGCTTGGTGGACATAGCCCAATGTTTGGGTGAACCACGTGAAATCCATGTGTCTATTTCTAATTATCATTGAGAATTGTGTTTTCCGCATTGACAATTCTAACAAGAACGACGAAGGCACGAAAATTGTTAGTAGAAAGCAAGAGGAATTAGAGAAAGATTATTATAACTAGCAACAACCATGGAGAAAGATTATTATAATTAGCAACAACCATGGAAGTTTAGATGCTCTAGGTTTGTTAAACTTCTCATTTCACATCTCAAATTTCAAATTTCATTAGAAAACTGAAAAAATTACTTGCAAGTTTGAATATGTTTTTGAAGCATCATAAATTGATGAAATAAATACCTCGAAGTTACCCTACTAACAAAACCATGGAAGCCCAACATAACTGTCCTCATCGGGGTTAGATTCTAGATCGGGAACGGAAACAGGCAAAGACATGAAGCTTGCGGCCTCCGCACAGGAAATTGTACAACAGGATAGCCCCCACATCCACAAACATTTACTCAACAAATCAAACGAAGACCCACAATGACCCACAATGAGGCATGTTGTCTTCGCAGAGGCAAATGTACAAAAGGATAGCCCCATCCACAAACGTTTACTCAACTTCTCGCACAAGTATGACAATCTATTAATTTGGGAAAGCACAGGGAAACTCCTAATCTAAATGTTAACCTCCTAATCTAAATGCTAACATGATTTTCCCGTTTTGCAGGTGTTAGAAAAGAAAGCGATAAATCCATGCAACCTTCCAAGTAGATCCTTGTCAAGGACTGGAGTGCATCTTTGTCAGAGCCGTCTCAGAGCAATCTTGACTAACTACAACAGTGATCAGAGATTATAGTGTGAAAGCCTAAAAGTTAACCATTAAAAAAAATTGTATTTTTAAAATCATTTTAAGAAATCCCATACACAAGACAAATAAAATCATATCATGTTGCTCTGAACCAACACAAAATTGAAATTAAAAAATCTTATAAATAAAAAAATATATTTATTTTTAGACATAAATAAAAATANAAAGTAAACTTTGAAAATTGTATGAAGTAACACTGAGTCAAGGTAGTTGGACTCCTCTTAGAAAGCTATAGTCCATATCGCATATACCAATAGGTGAAGATAGTATCATGTTCCTCAATTAAATTTTTGAAAGGAATATCTAACATCAAATCTATGAGCAGTAGACTAGCCACTCTATGGGTAGCTGAATTTTTAAAGGCATAATTAATTTATAAATTTAGCATATAAAATACGTTATAAGTTGTTGTGCTAGTATAACCTTAATCCTACTAACCTTATTAATAATTATTGTATCATTAATTGATATATTAATTTTAATTCTAATAACCCTAATCCTAATCTCGTTTCAATTTGATCAACTTTAAGTATTGGAGGTATCAATTTGAGATTTTTTCACTAAAATCACAATCTTCCTTTTTGCTCATTTTGGGACGTCGTGCTTTGGGTATGTCTACGAGACCAAGATTAAGTTCCAACAATCCAATTTAGAAAAATTCAAATTCAAATTTAAATTTAAATTCAAAAAATTCAAATTTAGTACTAAATAATCCAATTAAATATAAGAAAGATCTTGGTCTAGATTCAAACACTATCTAATAGATATTTGTTTCCAGATTCTTATACGATGAAAAAGGTTCTGTAATATATTGATAATTCTTCATAGTTATTATTGGAAATGTAAATATAATAATATAAAATAGAAAAAGTTAATAGTGAAGTAAATTTTTAATTTCAAATAAATTTGTTAATCAATTAAATGTGGTAATTAGATATATTCAAAAATACTAGAAAGTTATGAAAATAATATCCTTTATGAAAAAGCGAGTGATGGACGAACGTATGGAGTGCAAGACGACACAACAATATAAAGGAAATTCAGTCAAAAAGAAAAAGTCGTGCGTTCGATTCATTTCCTTTCCGCGAAACTTTCACGCGGCAACCTTCATCTTATCTCTGACCATGTCAAGCAACTTTGGTGAGCGTAGCAGATGGGCATCTGTCCACTCCCAGTTGACGATAAGTTTACCGACTCGCTTTGAACAAAATGTAATTCGGCACTGGCTTCACTTAAGGCAATGGTCACTAGTGACCAAAGGTGGAAAATGGTCAGCACTGACCAAAGTTGGAAAATGGTGGAAAGTATTCATAGCAATTAAAGTGTTTATTGAACATTTAAGTGCGAGCAGTTGTAACTTGTATTTTACGACCAAAATGTTTAAGATTGGTATTTGTAATGAGATGGAATGTGAGAATCAAAATATTTGTGAGTATTTTATATTAATGTTAATGATGTTGGTAATAGTTATGATAGAAAATAAAAAAAATATATGAAAGAAATAGTATTTTAATTAATATGATAAAAAAATTGTTAAGAAAATAATTTTTAATAGAGTAGGAAAACTTATGTCATCTAGCTTTTTGTTGGTCCGTATCGTTATATATCTATATTTACATAATATTTTAGTTATATATGTATATATATATATATATATATAACATTATATTATATGCTAATCAAATATAGATATAAACAAAAAATGAAAACATATAAAAGTATATAAAAAATGCTAACCAAATATCGATATAAACAAGAAAAATTAAAACATATAAAAATATATAAAAAACAAAAAAGAAAACATATAAAATATATAAAAAATGCTAACCAAATATAGATATAAACAAAAAAAAATTAAAACATATAAAAATATATAAAAAACACATCAATATAGATACTTTACCTATGATAATTATATAGAAATTTTGTTATAATGTAAAATATAAACAAAATTTTAATTTTATATATAAGTTTTTGAATTTTACTAATTGAGTGAGATTACAACCAATTTTTATCCATTTTAAATGATGAATTTTTTTTTATATTTTTGAGATTTATTTTTTTCAAAATTTCAAAAATACCAAGTTAACATAGTTAACATAGACTATGTTACTTAAATATAATATATGTTTGATATAATACTATTAACTTTCAATTACAAAGAACGATAACCATAGTTATGAAAAAAAATAAAGAATATATACTTTACAAAGAACGATAACCATAGTTATGAAAAAAAATAAAGAATATATACTTTTTCAAAAATAGAGAATGATCACAATGGTAAAAATTAAAAATAAAAATTACAAATGTTGTTAAACGTAATATATATTTGATACATAGATCATTAACTTTTAAATGTTTAAGAATCAATGATCTATATTTTAATATATACTATGCTTAATGTTATATTTAGTATTGGAGAGCAATGGCATGAAAATGATGGTCCAAAATGGCTATTGAGTGTCCAAGAACGTGCACATACACAAACGCTCTCACGGTTTGCAACCTTAGTGTACCTCAAAATGCCACATAGGAAACTAACTCAATGTCAAATCACTAATTTCAAGAATGCATGCACGTGCACATTTTTGAGCATGTGCATGTTTAAAAGGGCGCATGTGTTCTTGTTACATTTGCACGTGCCCATTCTTGAGCACGTGCATGTTTAAAAAGGGCTACGTTTTCTTGTTACGTTTTTTTTTTTGAAAAATTGGGCAAAAGGGCTGCCAACCATTGTACTTGATTCTGCTGACATGGTGGTTGATTGGTTTCAATTAAGTTTTTAAACTTAATTGGTTTTGTATTTTATAATTTTTTTAAATTATAAAAATAAAATAAAAATTGAATTTTCCCTTATTTAAATGTAATTTATTTTTAAATAATATGAATCCTACATTAAGAGAAAACCCAAACTCACTATCACCACGTGAAGAGAAACCAAACTCTAATCCACAACAATTAAATGTAAACATTGAAATTGATGCAGGGTTGAGGTCATTGAGAATCCTTATACAATATTTGAGAAACATTATAGAGTCCTCATGACTTTCATTAGCCACATCACTATATTTCATTGTCACTTCAATTGCTAATGTCGAAGGCTAGCTATCACATATATATTATTACAAGGCTAGAATGTTTGAATATTATAGGATGGGTCTAGATAAAAGATAAAAGTGAGGTCAGAGACCTGAACATTTCAAAACAAGATTTGATGACATTGTTTATTGACCCTAGAACCAAAACCTAGCCTCTAGTCACAAAGAAATGCATTTGCATGGATTAGTGCACTTTCCAACCTTTTGTAAACAATTGGATGGATAGGTGGTTCATGGTTTTTGATAAAACTCTGTGAAATAATAGGGAGGTCCCTTTATATTTACTTAGAAAATTATGGCTTGAGTTTATGTTAAGCCACCATTTTAACTACATTGACATTGGTAAATTCTGGGGGGTAGTTCGTGGGTCTGCACAAGATCGACAAAATGCCAAGTGTGACTCATTGCTAGGTATTCATCTTCCTAGGATAACAATCATTGTGATGGAGAGTGGACTTTTGTTGATCACAAGATGGACTCGGGTTTCGATAGGGAGGATGTAGGTGTATGAGTAGGCAAGTTGGGTGCGACTTGGCCTAACTTGGTATTTCTTATGTAAAGAGTTGTGAGCTTGTTTCCTTGTAAGCATTGTAACACATTTTCTATAAAAAGAATTTTACAAGTGTTAGGCACGTTGATGTTGCCCAATCATATTTGAATTTGAATGGTTGCATGTTCTTGGTTGCATAATTGACTAAGTATAGAATTATTTAATTTTTAAGTGTAAAGAACACATGTGTAGTTGGCACGACTAGATCAAGGCAAAGTATGGGTACGCCTTGAGTAAGACATAGTCCGAGTGAACTGATTTTTTTTTTGTCAATTCATCGAAACTAAACGTTGTCCTGCCGCACGACTCCAGCTGTCGAGCAACTTGGGTGCGTTAAGTCGATTTGGTTCCCCTGTGAGACTGTGGGCATGTGAAAAATGGTATCATATGTTTTTGTCACAGACATTGAAGAAGTTGGGGGTATCATGTGAAAAATGGGGGTATTTTGTCAATTCATCGAAACTAAACGTTGTGGTGCCACACGACTCCAGGTGTCGAGCGACTTGGGTGCGTTAAGTCGAGTTGGTTCCCCTGTGAGACTGTGGGCATGTGAAAAATGGTATCATATGTTTTTGTCACAGACATTGAAGAAGTTTGATGAAACATTTGGTGCTCTTCACCACTATCACCTTCATGAAAATTGGTATCAAAGCAGTTTTTGAACAAAGTGGGGGTTTTTGGATCGACTAGTTGAGAAGTTGGGAATTCCATTGGATGGGAAGAAGACTCCAAATGTGACATCAATTCATGCAAAGAGTTGTGAAGCACTTGATCGTGTTGGTGTGTCCGCGGATTTGGTGTGACGTGAGTTGAGGAAACACAGTGTTGATGTCTTGGTTGAGTAGACACTCAAGGTGTTGGGTGTTCAAATGATGGTGAAGTGTTGAGTCAAGACAACCTTTGGCGCACATGCAAGTAGAATTGCACAATGTGTTTAAGGGGATGACTCAACCCAAGAGATGGACATAACATATGAAGAGACTTGGAGGACTGAGATGGACTCTGTGGATTAACGTTTCGCATAGTGTTGAGAGATCTTGGGAAAGATGGGTGAGATCAACACTCAGGTGGGATCTTTGATTGACAAGTTAATTCTTTTGGTGGGCCAGGTAGAAACTAGTGCAATTCCAAGGTTGGGTTCACTTAGCAAGGATGTAACACCCATGTTTCCCCCAATTTGTAAATGTTATTATTATTATTATGAACAAGACTAGGGATAGATCTGTCATGTGAATGTTGGGAAACAATGAACCTTGCCATAGAAGGTAATGTATATATTTTGTTATTAAATAAAAGGAAATTGTGGCTTGACTGTTGAAAGAGGGTTTCCAGTATAGATCATGATGCGTGAGAGATATGGTAAGGGTTCAACCAGTAATGGTGATATGACCCCCGCCAGGATGATACTCTGTTGGATATAAATTGCACAAACCCAGAACAGTCTTCTGGCCCAGAAAACTTAATTACCAGCGAGGCTGGTAGTTGGGAAGTCTTCCTCAAGAGTTAATGAGGAGATGGGAAAAGTACCATTTGGAAACTTCCTGATCAAACCCACGAAATCTTGTTGAGGGAAGGAAAGAAAAAGAAAGGAAAAATCGTGGGCAGGGAGCAGAGGAGGAGACAAACGAATGGGTCTGAGGACCATTCAGAGAAAGAGAAGAGCATGTGAGGCTCTCTGGTTCTGAAGAAGAACTGGAAAACTTAGTTGTCCTCGTACAAGAGAGATTGGACAGTGCTTTCTAATCGAGCTGATAAATGGAGTTGCAGCGATTGAATGAGCGATCATGACAGACTCCCTTGCTTGGTGGATAGAAAACTAGACTGTCAGGTTCCTATGGGAAAAAAGAGAGTAACCTTTGTCCCTTGCTTAGCAAAAAAAGGAGAATCTCTCTCATGGCATCATGATCTAGCTAGGGGGAGGCCAATGGAGGAATACTACAAGAGAAACTGTGCCTATGGTTGGGTGGAAAAGGGAAGCCCTCTCAACAGTTGCCAACTAATTTTCAAGTTTCAGATAAGTATGATTCTGAGTTTATATTGTATTGACTGGTTTTTTTGTAATATGAGTATCTTGAGCTAAATGATAGTATAATTTGTTTATCTTGTTGAATGACAAAAATATTAGCTTTGAGGGCCTTGTGGCTTGGGAAGTTTGAAGTAGAATTTAAATATCACATTATGTTAATGGATTTATGTTTAGTCGTATTTGGCGAAGGAGGACTGTTAGTAATGGATTTTAAATGATTTTGGGGAAAACAACAAGTGACCCCCTGTCTAAATCTATATTTATGCTAATCCTCAAAAAGCATGTCCAAGGATAAAATTTGTAAATATAGAATCGGGGTAGACTCTACAGGACTGTCCTGAACCCGTTCACCCCTCGAAATCCCTTTTCCTGTTATAGAATTTGAGTCATGTAAATGGAAGGCGCTTCCTTCAAATCGTTCTTTCAAGTGACCATAGGCTTGAGTCTGCGGACTTAACCAAATCTTGGGTAATATTTAGGAGTGTAGCCCTCGATGGATTGTAAACATCCCATATGACCAGAACCCTGGAACCCTTCGTTGCTCTAAAAAAGGAGCTAAGCCTTCTGGGCTTCAGGATTTCATAGGTCCGGAAGTTCGGGATGTTTTAACTTCACAACACTCCAATATTTACAAAGGAAACCTACTGACATGGTTACCAGATGTCCTAAACGATAATTGACGGTTTTTGATCCGTTATCGTGGGATCCGCCTTCTCATTAAAACATGACCAACTCCACAGTCACAAGGACTTTCTACATCGTTGATCATGATCGAAGATCAACGATATAATCGTCGTCTTCATCCTTTTATGGATCGACAACAGAAAAGACACTCGAATGATCCATATGGATGTCAACATTCCTTTTGAGCTCAACATTCCTCCTTTCCTTAGCTTGCACCCAGTGTTCAACGTGGATCTCCTTCGATCTTATTTCCCACCATTATTGGACACCTCAGAGATAACAGAACTACTGACACCAACAAAGATCAAGCTTGATTGCATACATCAGGCATCCAATGATCATATTGTGGAAAAATAGGTCAAGGGCACTTGCTAGCAATGGATCCAACTTTATCGAGTTGTCAAAGAAGGGCATCTGTTGCACCAAGGCAAGTGGCTCACCCGGGGCGAAATGCAGTAGAAATTTCCTCATCTAATGGGGGCACTCAACACAATGGATACCATTTCTTCCTAAAGGGGGAGGATTGATTCAGATGGATTTCGGTGGCCTCCCACCTATTCCAACTGGCTCATTTAGGCAGTTTTCTAGTTTGACATTTTTTCCTAGTTTTTGGGTCCCTGACTTCCAGGGCCATTTTGAGGCCCTAAACATCGTTTTTAGGGCTTGCCATAGTCTTCATGTGTAAGGATCGCCACTACAAACATATGTATTCCTTGGATAGACCTTTCCGACGGGATATCGTGCGACTAAAATGAAGATCGTATGCAAAAGTTATGACCCCAAGAATTTGATGTACTAACTTACCCAAACGGGGCTCACATGACTTTTGGCGCTTCATCTCCTAGGGTTAGGTTTTTGGATGTTTAGGGTTTTTGAAATTCCTGTTTATTGTAAAAAGGACTTGAGATCCTCAATGTAATCATCTTCTTGTGAAGGAGCGCAATCATCACATCTTTTCTCAGAGATAAGCCGCCACCATTCTAGCAAGCTTGTTTTCTACTGCATTTTATAGTTTCAACTTATTTCCTTATTGAGTAGAAACCAAATTTACTGTATATCTGTTATTCCGTGTTAAGAATATTTTGATAATAATATGTATTCATTTCGTTCTTCTCATAAAATCCGGATCAATGAACCATCTACCTCATCAGACAGTCGGTGGTATTTCTCTACTTCGTGAATTCACAGTTCATATAACCCCAAATCCTTCAACCTCTTCGAAGTATTACCGGTCGAGGAGGTCATGAAGTAGTGAAACATGGATGCTACTGGTCCACACTCCTACTTATTCTATCATTCCATTGTTCCCGATCGAATGACTAAGAAGGATCCTGAAGGATCTCAAATCGATGGTCCATGTAACTTTGGGACTTCGACCTTCAGGACTTCAGGAGTTTTAAGTAGAGCGTAACTTGGGCTAGAGCCTAAGACCAAAGATTAATTAACTACTAAGATTAAAGAAATCCCAAGATTATTCTTAATTTACCATCGTAGGGACACGCATGGGACCCTCTTCGAGAGTCCGGAACTTCAGGACTCCAGGAAAAACTCGAGGATGTAGGAAGGAGGTTTATAGGTCGAAGCGCCAAAATTTCCCAAGTTGAAGTGTCCAACTCAGATTGGATGGGCCTGCATATACTATGGCGATGCGTCATGCCTGGATGGTTCCATGTGGCGTCATAGGATTTTTTGTGAATTAGGCGTGGGACCCCCGTTGTCAGTTCTAAACCATGTGTAAGTGTGGACAAATATCAACTATCGGATCTAAGGGTGGAGCGGTCCCCACCATAGATTTTTGAGTGAATGGAGACTTCGAGTCTCCAGGGATGTTATAAACCTGTACAATAAAGATGAAGGTTCGAAGGCCCGGTATTCATGAAGACCGGGAGATACTCTCTACAACCAGTAGCCACGTTATCACTAGAGAGTGACGACAGAAGGCCACGACCTTGCCATGTCAAATGGTACGAGAGAGGTGAAGCTACATGGAAGCCATGTGGCGAAGGGGATAGCCATTAGCCAATGACACCCTAAAAACTTCGGAAGGCTATAACTTTCATACCAAAGCTCGACTTTGGACAAGATTTTAATCATTGTAAAGCTATCGGTGAGCACACAACGAAGGTGTCCTCGTTCGAGGAATTCAGGGAGTTGTAGGAAAGCGAAAAATTTATACCCCCATCCTTTAAGAGGATACTTAGGGGGTCAGGTGTGTGACAGAGTGGTATCAGAGAAGGAAACAACACTTGGCCTGCTTGGGCTCATGAAAGAGTGGAATAAAATCCTAATTGAAAACCTTTAAGGGGCAGGGAACCCTACCCTACCCCTCTGTAAAATCTTACTTAATCTTTACTATTGAAAGGAATGAACCCTTCTATTGTTTTTACATGTTTTAAATATGAACCAAATATTTTTTTTATATGTGGAATAATGAAGTTGATTTTACCTTACAAAATTACCTGTGTTGTTCATAAAAATTTAGGGCAGTTGACTAATAGAAAATGTTTTTATCAGCACTCAAACAGTTAGTGGACAACAAGGAAATCTATAATGTAAATAATGGTGACACACCATGGGTTGGGAGAAAGATCCCATAATAGAGAAGAAGAATATGATGAGAGGAGAGTGATGGATACCCCTCTAGATTTAGATGAAACTGTAAGAAGCCTTATGGCAGAATTACAAACTTGTAAGGAAGACAATGAAAGGTTGATAAAAGAACAGGAGAAACAAAGTGAAATTAATGCAGTATTGTTGCAAGTCCTATCATCCATACAAAGACAGTTGCAATATGGGCCAATGTCGAGTAATTTGGACTGACATAATATTAAGAAAAAACAAAGTTCACCTGTTATACAAAAGAATGGACATGAAAATAGCAACATTAGAAGCAACACCTAAAAGAAGGCCCAACATGGAGCCAAGAAGCATGCTAACGCCGAATGTTCACCCAAAGAATCCTCTAGTGCGGAAACTAACAATTCCAAGGAATTGTCTAGCAGTGGGACTAGTTCACCTTTTTAGGGGAGAAGAAAAAGGAGAAAATGAGCTAAGAGCCATGGCCCTGAAGAGTTTAAGAAATCCAAGCCACCCAGTTTTGATGGGGATATTAATAAGGGGGGAGAAGCATAAGCTCCCACCACATTTTCCTTCCCCTCCCCTCCTTCGTCTTCCCCTACCCCATCCCTCTGTTCTTTCTATGCCACTACCCCGCACCTCCTTTCCTATGCATCCCATGGCGTAGGTCGAAAGGTGGTGGGTCCCTCCCCACTCGCTAGTTCCCCGCCCCTCCTTTCTTATACGGCCCACAAAGTAGGAAGATAGGCGATGATCCTCATCGAGCAAGCCGATAGGCAACATGCTAGCCTATTGCTTATCGATTGTGTATGAAAGGATGGGCAGGTGAGTGACAGAGGAAGGAGGGAGGGATGAGGTAGGGTAAGGGGAGGGAGGGAGGGGAAGGGGAGAATGAGGCGTCGGGAGAAGGAGGTAGTGAGGTGAGCAGGGGATATTTGTTGGTGGCCATAGGGGATGGACAATTCTCGGAATCGCCCTCCCCTCATTTGCATTTTCTTCTTTTTTTTAATATTTAGTTGTATTTTTTTGTTGTTTATTATTATTATTATTATTTTAAATGTTTTTTTTATTTTTGTCAATTTCCACTAGCACATCAGGTTAAGGCGTGGGTTTTGTATGCTAGGCAACCCGAGTTCAATACCCTTACACTGTGTTTAGTTGGGAGGAGACACCCAAAAATCCTGTCATGTTAAGGGTTGGTGCGGCCTAGGCCTGGTGCAATCCCCTGGTGATTTTGACGACTTATATGATCCTCGCTTGTGGTTTTTTAGCCAACAATTGAAATGGTGGCCCCGCAAATGACATGCATTCCTAGAAAACAAACAAAAAATGTTGTTTATTTTTAAATTTCATTTTTAATTTTTGTTT
>SNQJ01S0111452.1:28816-48543 GCA_010110895.2 Picea sitchensis | reverse complement strand
TGGATTCTAGGATGAATCAATCTCAGCATGATTAGCCTTCTCATGTGCTTTCAGCATCAGAACCTGCGATGCCCATGCATTGCTATATGGTTCAATCTACTGATCCACATACCTATAATAGGGTTGTGAGAAATCCATTATGGAAAGCAGCCATGCAGAAGGAGTATGACTCACTCCTATAGAACCAAACTTGGAATCTGGTTCCACTTCCACAAGAAAGGAATATTTTCAGGTGCAGATGGGTCCACAAGATCAAGAGGTACAAGGCTCGACAAGTTGCCAAAGGACTTCATCAGATCCATAAAGATTTCTACATCTTCATGAAGACTTTCAGTGAGCAGAAGTTTCATACTTTGCAGGATCGTCTTGTAGTGAAGAACGCAATTGCCTAACAGTTGTCATTTTATTCTTTTGATACATTATCTTTTGAGGGGGGGTTTTGTTCCCACGTGGTTTTCCCTCTTTCCTCATTTTTATTCAGTGTTCATTAGTTGCATTGTACATGAGTACCTAAAATGGCCTAGGATTTCTACATCTTTAATAAGACTTTCAAAGGAGCGGTAAGTTTCATACTTTGATCGCCTTGTAGTGAAGAACTAATTGCCTAACAGCTTAAGGTTACTTTTATTCTTTTGATACATCTTTTGAGGGGGGGTTTTGTTCCCAATGGGTTTTCCCTTCCTCATTTCAGTGTTCATTAGTTGCATTGTACATGAGTACTAAAATGGCCTAGTAGTCTGGACTCATTTTTTACTCCATAGTGATGTTCGTGGGGGGTGTTGAGAAATTTATATTTTGACACACTAGTTCAATGGGAATTAACTAACTAGTTCTATTTTAGATTTTCTATTTTACCATCACTATTATGCATGAATACATTCCTAAAGAAAACTAACTGCTTTTATTTCTTTTTCTACTTATGGAATGTTTGTCTATATATGAGTGTATTCCACTCATTCATCAGACACATTGATCATGATCCATGCATCAACTTCATCATCTCATTGGAGTAGTGTGAATATATTTCATCATTCTTCCATATTAAATCTCTTCCTTTCTTGATAAGCTTTGTTTGCACTTTATTTAGCTAGATCTCTTGTGTAGGTTTCCATGAGACACTGACAACAATAGGAAAATGTAAGTGTTTGTGAGAAGGATAGGGAAAACGAGGAGACTCACTCTGGACAACATGGTGACTACCAAAGAAAACCCTACCAGATTTTAGACAATCTAGGTGAGAGAGCATTTATGACACGAGTGGAATGTTACCACAAGCATTCTTGACAATTATGTGATTAATGTGAAAATATGCATTACATTTTAGAGGTAAAGTTACATATGAATTCTAGGACAACCTGATTTTTATTTTTTTTACCAATTTTAAAGAAGAAAATACCCCACAATTCCTCTGGTCAACATATTTTTTTTCTAAATTTCCATTGCAACTAACAAGTAATCAAGGGGAAGAATTAACTTACATCATCCCATAATGACATGATTTTTTTTTAAATGGAAATATCCAACTTCATACAACATATGCTATGTTGTGGCCCACACACATAGAGGGCTAATCACAACAATAAAATGTAGGGATCTAAGGCATCTAATACAGAGGAAACCATTCATTAGGTTCTAGCCTATATCCATCTTAACACTAGAGCTATCAATTTAATGTGTATCTATAACGACATTTAATTAGGTTTTGTATAGAATTTCAAAACTAAACCTGTCCTAAAATACACATTAAACTATTAAAAACCGATCAATTATTGTTCGATAACATGTCTAGAACAATGAGTGCACAAAATTGTTGGCCTCAAATAGGTAAAACCACTTACACTCAATTGCAAATTCTTTAATGTGAAGATAAATATTATTTTCCTTCTTTCATTGCAATTTTTTCTGTTTTTTTCATTTTTATAAACCATAATTTTTTTAATGCTGAATTAATTTTAGTATCGGTTTTTTAATTCCTTCCTACGGATTGATTTGTTCAATGTTTTATTATTTTCTTATAATACATTGATTTGAATGATTCCTTCTCTGACTATACATACAATTGAAGTACAATTATTCATCATAACCATGCATCTTCATAATGAGAAAAAATATTGCATCAATGAACACATGCATGGGATTTGATTTATTTCCTAAAATACTCTTTGATTTTAACTTCATTTTTCATATGATCCATATAAAAAGATGCATATGGGAAAGTGTGGCTATCACCTTTATTACTACACCATCTTATCATGAAATATATTGTGTTTGTGTTGAGTTTAATTTTACTATATTTTAGTGTACTTTACCTTGCTTTTTTAGTTTTCTATAAAATTATTTTGACGTGACTATCTAACTCGAAATCAAACTAGATCAATCATAATACAAAAATAAAATGTAAAATAATAAACTATAGCATTTATTGTTAACATTTATATTAACATTATTATGAATATTTATTTTTGGAACTCAAAACACACCATGAACACTTTGCAACAAAATAACACACTTTTTAAAATTCATAACATTTGCTCTAAAAAGTTACATAGAAAACAACAAACCTAAAAAACAAGTCTCCACACAGTTAGCAAATCCAAAGTTGAACAATTCTAAAACCCTTTAAACACACACCATAAAACAAAATAACAAACCAGTCCTATCGTCAATATATCATAATACTGAACATTTTATACTTTAAAGATATCTTTTGTACATAGAAAATAGTAATTTAAAATTATATTATTTAAAATTTAAAACTTATATAAAGAACAAACATAAATAAAATAAGTCTTCTATAATAGTTAGTAAATCTAAAATCAATTTAAAATTTATGAAAACAAACTTAAATAAAACTTTCATAATAGTAATTAGTAAATTTAAAATTAAATTATAATATTATATCCAAAAAAAAAAAAAAAAAAAAAAAAAAAAAAAAAAAAAAAAAAAAAAAAAAAAAAAAAAAACAAACTTAAAATAATTCTTCCATAATTAGTAAATCTAAAGTTGAATAATTCTAAAATTTATGAAAAACAAATTTAAATAAAACTTTCATAATAGTAGTTAGTATATCTAAAATTAAAATTATAATATTATTTCTAAAAATAAAAAAAAATATTTTGAATGGTTACAATATTCTCACCTCATTGTTAAATAAATATATATATAAAAATGAATTTCTAAATATTCAAAACACATATAATTCTAATATTTTGAATTGTTTCTATATATGTTTTCTTGATCTTATTTCATTTGTTAATAAATATATATATAAGAGTTAGTTTTCTAACTATTCAAAAGACAGATCACTATAAAGTAAAAGGTACCGATTAATTATAATGAAAGATAATTTTTCTAACTATTCAAAAGACAGATAGCTAGAAATTGAAGTGTACCAATTAATTATAATGAAAGATAATTATGAATTGAAGTATAAGGAATATGGAAGTGTACAGATTAATATGTATTAAAATATATAGATGTTGAATTTATTTATATATTTAAAATGTAATTTAAATATTAGGGTTAGATGGTTCAATTATTACCTTGGCAAATCTTGTAGAAGACAAAAGCCTAAACCAACAACAAATAAAACATATAACTATAAATTAAAATATACAAATTAATTATAATGAAAACATATAGATTAATCTTAATCTCACCTCATTTGTTAAATAAATACATAAAAATTGTCTTTGTAAATATTCAAAAACAAATATGCAGGTAAAGACTAATTAATTATAATGAAATGTACAAATTAAATAAATAAAAGACCTCAATTAAATTTCCAATTGGCACTAACTTCCCTCCAAATAATATTAACCATTGGAAGTGAAAATACACCATAATATAAAATATACTTCATCATTACTCCATACTAAATATGGTATTAAAACCGCATTTAACGTTTATAAAACTCCAAATAGAATCAAAATAGAACCACCAAAGCACACATCAACTACACTAAACGGGCCCATCCATAAAATTTTAATCGACAAGTAATTACGCCTCAACTACACAGGCATGTCACTGCCATTACCACACACAAAATTTATCTGCCCATGGCACAAAGGTTATTACACAAGCCTGTCCTTTTCGTTACCATAGGCCCGTGAAGGACAAGTATCATGCCGCCAGTGGATCGCAACTGGATTGATCGACAAGTAATTCCATCTTTGACCCGCCATTACCAAACACCGACAAAAATTTCAACAACACCGCCATTACCACTAAAATTCCAAACCCACCACCAAATACAACAATATTGATACTTATTGAAAAGAATTGAACTCTGATCATTCAATCTCCACCATACTTTGCTTCACTCTCTGTCATGCTTTGCTTCACTCCATATTGATAACATGCCTTGGTTCCAGTAAAAATTCAATCGATACTAATAGCGTGCCTTGATAGTCATTTCCATTACCACAGTAAAAATTCCAAATGACCACACCAAATACAAACAATTTGATACTTTACTGAAAATAGTTGAACTTGACCATTCAATCTCTGCCATGCTTTGCTTCACTCGATATTGATAGCAGACCTTGGTTCGAAGGCCATGCATTTGGTATGAGTGGTGTCAAAGTATGAGGCTGGCCTTATTTAATTAAAATTACTAGGAATTACTCCCCATACACTTGTCAATTGCCTTATTATAATTAATAAATTCATCATTTAATGTAATTAAATGTCAATTTCTCTCATCCATCCTAAAATTGCTCCTAAAATCACTCCCATATGCCCCTTCATTCCCTCTATTTCTTTTTTCATGATTGATGCCTTTATAAAACTTGGTTGTGTATAATTTAAGAAAGTTATTTAGTTAAACTATCTACAATTATTTTTTATGCTTCCCACATTCATTTTACATTTATTTCTATTCTTATATTAGTTTGGCTTGGTATTCTTTTACACGATTTATATAATTGGGCTTCGACATAAATTTTTACTCCTTGAATTCCTAACTTGATTTTTCTTTATCCCCACCATTTATTAAATTTTTAATTAAATTTTTTTAGTCTTCACCCACTTTAGACTTAGGCTCAAATTTTTAACCAGGGCTTAGAATTAAGGAGATTTTATAATTAATAAAAAATTACTCATTTAATTAATTATTTTAAGTCCTATAGTGTCAAAACATTTTTTTGTAGGCACCTAGGTTCATTGACTACCTATATTGAAATCGCAGTCCCCTTCAAGATGCACTCTATGCTCCAAGGTGCCACTCACCATTTTTCAAGTTTTAGTTATGCGATGTGCCCTTCAAGACTCACTATGTGCTCCAAGGGCACCACTCACCCTTGACTCGATTTGGTAGTTGTCCAACCCTTGTGGTCAACACTCCAAGAGCAGCTTACCTTGTGAGAGACTAAGGGCCTTTAAGGAAAAATGACCCTACTATTGTGAACTCCCTTAGAATCTTCGTGAGCCCTCATGACATTGTGGATCTCTATAACTAGGTAACCATTAACCTACAATTTGGAGCCATGGAAGGAGTAAGCAGAAGCTTGTTTATTACATGCCACACCCTCTCAATATTTGGTTGATGTGCACGGTCCCTTTACTCCTTATGTGAGTCTAATTAGAAATTAATCATCATCTCCGCATCTATCTATCCATAAAAAGCATCATAATATACCCTATCATATGTCATGCATAAATAGAAATACCCAAACCATATATAGTCCACTCTCTCGCTCGATCCAGAGTCCAAGGAGACCCATCAATGCCATCGGACATCCTCAATCTTTCAATTGTCCTGCACACTGAGGAGAAAACCGCCAATAGCACATGTCTATTAGATATCAAATAACATAACGCCATAATCAAACAACATCATCATTAGAATCCATATAAAACAAACAACCATATATTAAACCGAATCACTTGCATGCAATTGTCCTCTTTGAGAATAAGTCAAATCAAGTGCGTGCAAGCACAAGATGTTGCATAATATTTTCTTTATGTAAGATACATGGTCCTTTCTCAGACATTTTTTATGTGTGAATATTTATTTCATGAATAAAGCTTGGTCCTCTCTCAAGAATTTTTTAGTTCTTGTACACTATTTGAAAATAGAGGAGTATCACCTCTTTAAAAATGCAAGTGGAATTATCCTCTAATTTACAGTATTATTCATAATACAATCTTTTCTGGACAACAAAATAATTAAATTACCACCTAAGAGAAAATTGGAGATCACAATTGAGATTAAACTAGGAATGGATCATATCACAAAGTTTTCTTATCACACAACAACTCCATAATTGTTAGAATTACAAATGAAGCTCCAAGAACTCTTCATCCAAGCATGTCATTGTGAGGAGCACGAGTGATATTGATAAAGATGAAAGATGCATAATGGCAACTTTTTATTGATTATAAATAATTAAACAAAACAATGATAAAAAATCAGTAACCCTTGCTTATAATACATGATTTATTTGATCAAATGAAAAGAGGAAAGGTGTTTTCTAATATCGATAAATGGACCGAGAGTATTTATGAGTTTAATGAATGGAGTGTTTCCACAGTACCTTGACAATTATGTGGTTAATGTGAAAATATGCATTACATTTTAGAGGTAAAGTTACATATGAATTCCAGAACAACATGAATATTTTTTTACCTACACCAATTTTAAAGAAGTTGTAAAATACCTTTAATATTTCCTCTTGGTCAAGATATTGTTGTTTTTCTAAATTTCCATTGCAACTAACATGTAATTTGACTAAATTATTATTGTAGTTTTTCTATTTAAATTTCCATTGCAGCTAGCATGTAATCATAGGGGAGAATTAACTTGCATCACCCTTGTACGATATGAATTTTCTTGAAAATGGGAAATATCCAACTTCATACAACATATTCTATGTTGTGGCCCACACACATAGAGGGATAATCACAATAATGAAATGTAGGGATCTAAGGCATCTAATAGAGAGGAAACAAATAATTAAGTTCTAGCCTATATCCATCTTAACCCTAGATCTATCAATTAATGTGTATCTAAAATTTAAAATACACGCAAACTATTAAAATTGATCAATTATGGTTCCATAACCATGTCTAGAACAATGAGTGCACAAAATTGTTGGCATCAAAAGGTAAAACCACTTCTATTAATTTTAGTATCAGGTTCTTTGATTCCTTCCTATGATGCATTGATTTCTTCAATGCTTTATTATTTTTCCTATAGTGCATTGATTTGAATGATTCCTTCTTTATTACTAACTATACAATTGAAATACAATTATTCATCATAACCATGCATCTTCATAATGAAAAAAATATTGCATCAATGAAGACGTGCGAGATTTGATTTAATTCCTAAAATGTTCTTTGATTTTAACTTCATTTTTGATATGATCCATATAAAAAGATGCATATGGGGCAAGTGTGGCTATAACCTTTATTACCAAACCATCTTGATCATGAAATATCTTGTATTTGTCTTGAGTTTACTTGTACTATGTTTATGTCATAGATGATTTAAAATTTTGAATGATGTGATTTTATTGATAATTTTAGTTTTCTATAAGATTGTTTTGACAGGAATAACTAAGATTGATATCAAACTAAATAACAGAATCCTACAAAATTAATATTAAAAATAAACTATAAAATTTAAATTTTATTATTATTGACATTATTATAAACATTTAAGATTATTAACATTATTATAAACTTTTTAAACAATACAATTATGAAAATTTATTTGGTCCAGACTTTGGCCATACACACTAGTGTTAAACCTGGTTTGGGATGCGTCTTGAACAAAGAGCATTCAATACTCTTTTAAAATTGCTCTAAAAAACATTGCCTTCGGTATAGTAGCTGTCGTTTCTGCAATCAATCTTCTCCAAATTATTGAAAATCCCTACATGATTAGAATTGATCAATGATGACACAACACTTATGTAGAGTAGGATGAGGATAAAGCATCCAAAATCTCTTCCACGGAAGTAGATATTCGTTAGGTTCTCCACATGGCCAATATTGGGCAATGAGAGGTTGATATTACACGGTATAAAAACAACGATATCATATGGTGAATAAATAGACAAGTGTTCAAGTTTTAGTCCAGATGATCATTTGAACTATTCTAATCTCATAGATATTCTAATTATATTTCTTACGCTCTATTTCTTTAATTTTTTAATTTTATTTTACCATTTTTGTCTTTCTTTTAATATTTTTATCTTTATTATTAAATTAGTTAAGAGTTGGAAGTTAAGAAACTAGCACGTCAACTCGTCGGTGAACTTAAAGGCTACTGCGGCTAATACCCGTGCTTAATAAAATAACGTGAGTGCCATAAATCAATTAATTAACAGTAAATCGTTGCACTAACGTGAGTGCTTCGAACTTATCTAATCTGCAGGAAGGCAGTGGCGCATGGGTTGCCTCCTGCTAGAAGGCATTGGCGCGTGCATGGGTTGTCTCCAGCAATGTGACAATTCTTCCCACCATTATTTCTATAACAAATCAAACTTTTAATAAATGCAGGTGGGAAATTGAAACACAGAGGGAATCCACGCGACCATAAGCGTCAAGGGAGGTGGGAAGTTGAAACACTAAGGGGAGGTTTAATCCACGCGGCCATAATCATCCGCCCTGGTAAAAAAATGACGGCTTCATCCAATTTCACCGTTAATTGAAACGCCACATGACATATCCATCCGCCCAGTAATAATAAATTCTGTTATTTTTAATCACTTAGCGTGGTAATGAGGTGCTGAGAAAGTAAATTTTAATCTTATTTAGTAAATGTGAAAAAAGTAATCACATAAACGCAAGTCTTTATAAATGAGCGGAAGATAATTTATCATCAATATCATCCATTGATTAGAGAGGACACGAAGAATATGCCAAGATCTTCAATTGCCAACCCTAAGATTGAAATTTATAATTAAAAGTTGATTAATTCTGCCCATTGTCAAGAGGTATAATTTTCTCGCGTAATTAAATATTTAATATTAAATTTAATATCATAAAATGCTTAATATCTCTAATATCATCAAGCCAAAAATTATTTATCAAAGTAAGTAAAGAGACATTCGTTAATCGCGGACAGTGAAACCTGCGAAGCCGTCAACTTGTAGCCATCCCATACAGTTTGACTACGAATCCCATACAGCTGATCAGAGTTTGTAGATTGGTATTCACGGCTCTGTAATTTTCATGGTTCTTATCTATATTCAATGGAGAGGATTCATAATGCATGGCAGTATTGCCTGTTTAAGAACCCTAAACTCTTCCAAGTGCAAGACCCTAAAATGCTCAAGTGTTGTTTCCCGCTTTGGATCGATTATAGAAAATTGTATGGCCATATCCTGATTCGTAGGACTCTTGAAAATGAAAAAAATGGCTACCAAAATACATAGGTTAGGTTAGGGATATGAATAGTCAAAGGGTGTAAGTAATGTAGTTAAATGCACCGAAAGCTTGGAGGTGTGGAGAGGGTTGAATATTAAGATGAGCTCTAGAGCAAGGTTGATTGGATTGTAATATGAAGTTGTTATAATGATAACATGGCACAAATAAATCTATTTCAATTAAATTGTTAATCATTTGAATGTGGTAATTATAAATCTATTTCAATTAAATTTGTTAACCATTTGTGGTAATTAGATGGTTACATATTAATTTCTTAATATACTAAGTAAATGTTAAAAAAGTAAACAAATTAACTCTTTAAAATGTTAGAAGAATATGAACAAGCATATTCTTCATTATTTGAAAGGACCAGTAAAAATATGCTAATATTTTCAATTAATGACCATATAATTAAAATTTATGATTAAAAATTCACAATATATTCATTATCAATAACACCTTTCAACTTAAATATACTATTAAAAAAATCTATTTAACTTCTATAAAACTCCCTTTCAACATAAATATAATATGCTATTAAAAAACCTATTTAACTTCTATAAAACTCCAAATAGAATCAAAACATAACCACCAAAGTACGCATCAAATACACTATCCCATCCATAAAATTTTAATGGACAAGTAATTACGCCTCAACTACACGGACCCGTCACTACCATTGCCACACACAAAATTTCTCTGGCCCTGGCACAAAGGTTATTACACAGGCCCGTCCTTGCCATTACCAAACACTCGACAAAATTCCAAACAACAGTCATTGCCATTACCACAGTAAAAATTCCAAACGACCACACCAAATACAAACAATTTGATAATTGAACTTGACCGTTCAATCTCCACCATGCTTTGCTTCACTCGATATTGATAGCAGGCCTTGGTTCGAAGGCCAGGAATATGGTATGAGTGGTGTCAAAGTATAATGGGGTGTCGGGAAGCTAATTCCATGATTTTTTGTTTAAATTGTAAACAACAACCAAGAAAGATATTCCAGTCATTGATACGAAGCAAACGCAATCCCCCACTCCTTCTACTGCACGCGCAGACCAATTCAGTAGCTCCTTAAGAAATTCAGGCATACGGGCAATCTCTTCCCACCTCCAAGAAGAGCCTGAGGGGCTTTTATGTACTAGAAGCCAACCCATTATTATTGGACATCATCAGAATCCGCGACCCACAGGTAATGAGACTGTACATTTGCATGCCATTATTCTGTAACAACCAGGCATTGGTTGTACCCAGAATCACATTTCTCCTGCATTTTGGATGCTGAAAATCAGTATCATGCGTATCCTACGTCGACGTTCCTCAATCAAACAGTAAAAATAACCATTGCAGAAAATAATATGATTCATTGTCCTCAGATCCTCTGAAATATGTCCCGCAATCCTCCATGTTTTTACAGAGGAATCGTATATTTGAACTATATTCAGATTTGAAGCACTTCTCTGGCCCATGACCACTACTTTGTAGATGTCTCCGCCATCCTTGCCTTTCAGCATGATAGAGACAAGATCTCTTTCTATGGACATCAGTGGGGGTAGCTTGAAGGATGTTTGTGTGTAAGGATTACTTATGGAGATGGAAAGCTGTAATAACGGATCTTGCATCAGTACCATCAGTCTCCCTTCAGCCGATCCTCCCGAAAGAACTTCACCTTCTCTATGTAGAAAAGAAAGCGAGAAGCTGGCCTTGCTGCCATAGAAGTAGGCATGGCTTCTTGTTAATAGGCGTCTTAGCCCAAACACCACTTATGAATTTCATTGATGAAAGGAGGGAATCCCATTCCATGAAGACACTGCGATATTTTAAAACTGAATCCGCAGGCAGCCACGCCAAAGCTTCCTCTTGTAAATTGTCAGGCAACTCCGTCCACCAAGACTCCTCAAAAAAGTCTAATCTCTCCTCCCCATCTGCCATTTCCATTTGGGTCGAAAGAGATTAGGTTTGAGTATTTTAGTACAACATCGGTAACCAATTTATAAGATGTTATGTTCCATACCTTTTGGAAAAATGGGCCAAGGGTTTTTATTTTCATTAATAGTATTATATTTGGATTAATATTTTATTTAATAAACCCATAATAACGTATTTTATTATAGTTATTAAATTCGGATTATTATTTTATTTAATAAACTCATAATAAGGTTTTTATTTTCATTAATAGTATTATATTAGGATTATTATTTTATTTAATAAACCCGCGATTGGTGTGTATAAATAGAAATTGATTGTAATTAATATTATTATAGTTCCTACAAAGTAGGGACTTCATCAATGCATTCCACCATTAACTTCAAGTGGGGTGCAAGATTCTAGACACCAACCAAATGATGGATGATTTATGCAATGCTTTAATATTTATTGTATTAAAGCATATATTGTTTATATATGTTTTTTGTTTCAACTTACCACATATAACCTTATATATCAATATTATTGAAATGAAAGAAAATAACAAAAAAAAAAATCACCTATTAGGGTTTGGGTTAGGTTTTTTATGTTGACTGTGTAACCATTGTTTTGCATTTAAGATGATTTAGCTAAATATGGTGTGTCATTTAATGATATAACCTCTACACATAATTGCGCATAATCTTGGCATGCTTGTGGAGAATAAATTATTGTTATTGATATCAGCAAGTATTAAATATAAATATTCAAAAGAAATGTGAGTTTAAGAAATACAAAGTGGAAGTGAATTTTAGAAATGAAGTTCGGTGAAAGTGGATTAAAATATGAAGTTATGTGTAAAACTGGACTAAAAAATTAAAATGGATTAAACATGAAGTTATGTGAAAGTGTATTAAAAAGTAAAAGTGAATTAAAAGTGAAAGTGGAGCAAAAGTGCACATGGTATTTGGTAATGATGGTTTTAAAACCTATGGTGGTATTTTGCCCATGGTATGTTGAAAAGTGAATTAAAAATATAATTATTTATTTTAATGAAGGACGGTGTCTTTTAAAATGTACATGACTTTTCATGTAGAGTTAATGGTAAAACATTAAAGGAGAAGAGGATTGCAAGAAACAGGGTGTGGGTGAAGAGAGGAAATGCAATATTTACATATGAGAATATAATATGAGAAAATATTAATATTATTTAAAAGGGAGGAGTGATGAAGTACGTGAAGATCCAACTAATAGATCTTTGGAAAACAGAAAGAGCAAGCGTCAAGAACATCGAACGAAAGAAAAATGAGTGAGTGGCAGAAAATAGCATGGAATAAGAAGTGAGTGCCTAATAATATCCGACACGAAAATAAGGAGTGAGTGTCAAGATGATCTGGTGAAAGAAAAAGTAGTGAGTGTAAAGTAGATTCCGCGAAAAGCGTATGATGAGTGTAGAGAAGATTTGATGAAGGCAGAAGAAGAAAATAGATGAGTGAAGTAAATTCATATGAAGAACTTGTAAACTTGTAAGTAGTTGAACACTTAACATTAAATTCTAAAATTTTCAATTTTGGATACCACTTTTCCTTTAATTGTTTGGACTTTCTTCCTTTTCTTTTACATAGGTTGCATTATTTGTCGCTCGATTGTTTATTCGCCTTTTTCCTTTTTATTTGAATCTAAATCAATAAACCCAAAATATATCATGTTTTGTGTTTAAGTGAAGGAAAAAAAAAAAGACACTTAGTGATTTTCCCAAAAGGGGGCTTCAAAATCGTTGTTGGAAGCAGATTTTTTCAATGTCCAATGGTTATTGATCGAACACACCAACATCGATCAACATCGAGTGTCGACCAAACCAAACAAAAACATATGATAAACTGTAAAGTTCATGCTTGAAAACACCGATGCTGACAACAGCCAGCAACAATCGAAACAGGACCAAAACAAACAAATGTGCATCTCCCTCGTAAGCGTTTCAACGCCAATAGTATCGGTCGTTGGCACTGTTATCAAAAAATCATGTACCGATGAACTCATGAGGTATTCGTTGACGTTGATAGGCATCAATCATCGACACCCAATGTTATACACATGGAAACACGCAAGATTGATATTAGCATCGCCATTGTGAAATTGGCATCGAGAAACCGAAGACAAAAACCTCCCCTTTATCATGTGTTTTCTCTCTTTGTTAATGCCCGATTAGAAAATATTGATGAGAAATATAGGTCGTCCATAATTTCTCTCTGACTACCTTAGAATGCAATCAAACCATCCATCTATATAATTCCAATGTACACACAGTTTGATAATCTCGACTGGTTCATAGAGGCCACGTCTACATCTCGATCAAATCACATTGTGTGAAAATGTTTATACCTTCATCTCTATCGTGATTGTCGCTTTATTTATATGTGAGTTGTTAAAGTCTCAAACAAGTGAACTACCTAACCCTTGATCTCGAATTTCACTATGCATCATTCAACGACCATTTTAAATCCATGATTGACCAATCCAATGGCCCTTCACATCGTTGATTATTGCATCACATTAATTACAAAGGTTGGCATAGATGAAGTAAACAATATATGAATATCCATAGTAGATTTTACACTCAAGGATGAAAAACTTAGATGGGATGGATAACAACCATTTCTTTATGTTCATCGTTGGTTTTCATAATTCTCATAGAACTTTTTAAATTTTCTCATGAAAAGTCATGATTAATCAAGTTTCTCTTAGGAATAGAACTATACTATATTTATTGCAAAGCTCAGTACTGGTGAGTATTTCACCCAGGAAAATGTTCACACGTAGGTATTTAAAGTGACTGTCTTTGAAATTTTTCGATATAACGGAATCTAAGCTAAGTTGTTGCATTGCAGGAAAAAAGTCTCCCTGACGACCAATGACTTGTCGGTCAACAAAGAATCCGAAGGGAAAAATTGAGAAAGTCAGGGAGGCCGATTCAACTTCAAAGAAGTTGATCCCCACCCTGGGCATGAAACCCGTGATATAAATGTCACAAAAGAAGACAGTGAACTCACCTCTTCTCGTAAAGGATACAAACAATAACATGAAATCGAAGGTACATTGCCATCATGGCTTGATTTGTATAGAAAAATTTACTATGATGATTTCCAAGAATTCACACCTCATAAGAACCTAGAGGTGAGGAAAGTGGATGACCAAATGTTGCCAAACATCAAGCGCTCTTCATTGTATATGGTGGTGTCTAGGACCCATGTTCTACCATGTGTAGAAGCCTTAAAATTGATCATCCACCATACAGATGAAGAGAAATTCCTGACAAACAATAAATATGGAGAGTGTATTGGTTTTTTCTTGCCAACGGAGGTGAGAACATACAATAAAATCAAGGATGTCGAGGTTAGGATAAATAAGGATTTTGCTGTTGCATTCTATGAACACCATAACACCAGTCAATTACTAACATCCTAGTGGAGGGAGGACAATAAATTCGTTAACCAAGCCTTAGAGTGGTACAATACAGTGAACCTCAAGGAACCCTACATATTATTTATGGCCTTGATCTACTGTCTATATGAGGAAAAAAATGCTGCAGGTTTTCTGAAGCTTGGATGCCTTTGGATTACACAATGGATTTATCAAGGAACATTTTTAATTGGGGAGATATTATCTCAAAACAATTAAGAACCAGAATAGAGGAATCACCAAACCCAAAAGCCAGAGAAATCCCTACATTTTGCATGGCATATTATCTTCTAGATTCGATATGCACTACAAATGTGTTCCTAGGATTGAGTCTAAGCTTCCATGTCTGTGAGTTGCTAGTTCATGTTAATTTCACTATCGTATGGGAAAACAAGTAGAAAGGATCGATCACTATAATTTATGATGGATTCATATCTCAAGTCTATTCACATATCTTTAAACAAGATTTCCCAAGGCTCTCAGAGACAATGAGGAAATTGATATCCAATATAGGACATTGGCACCTCGAAGAAAGAATAACTTATATTAGAATTTTCAGAGCCATCGATGCAACACACTTACTACTAGCCCATGTGTCAAGCAAGTTGGTGTTGGGAGAAATTTTCCACCATACCATACTGCAAGGTTTCAATGCCTATTTTGTAAGGGATTGCAGTTGTTGCACCATACACTATGGGTTTTATGTAAATGAATACAATAAGACAAAGATAATAAGAAAAAAAATAGATATCTAGTGAACAATAAATTCTATTGAATTAAATGAAATATGATGAAACCGTAAAATGCAAAATGAAACAAAACAACTTTCAATGTTGCTGTGGTTTCTATGTGCATCAGTCTAAGCAAAATGATTACAATGAGTCTCTAGAGGCCTTTTTAACATTACTCATGAATGCCAAAACCCTAGACATCCAAAAACCTAACCCTAGGAGATGAAACTCCAAACTTTATGTGGGCCTCACTGGGTAAGTTGGTACCTCAACTTCTTAGGGTCGTAAATGTTTCATACGACCTCCATTNTAGCTATCTCTGCGAAGAGATGTGGTTTCTATGTGCACCAGTCTAAGCAAAATGATTACAATGAGTCTCTAGAGGCCTTGTTAACATTACTCATGAATGCCAAAACCCTAGACATCCAAAAACCTAACCCTAGGAGATGAAACTCCAAACTTTATGTGGGCCTCACTGGGTAAGTTGGTACCTCAACTTCTTAGGGTCGTAAATGTTTCATACGACCTCCATTTCATGCACATAATAGCCCATTGGAAAGGTATTTTCGATAACTACACATTATGTCACCAAACTCTAACTTTGTTTATAGTTTGACCATGGCAAGTCAAAAAAACATTATTTATGGCCCCAAAACAACCCTGAAAATACAGAAAGATGTGATGACATGAAAAATTCTAGAATAATCCAATTGGATTAGGTGAGTGGCCACCACTATCCTCCTGGAATATGTGTAGGGATTTAGAAAGCCCTGAAAGTGTAGAACCCAAAATTATAAATAAGTATAAAGGAACGTGTTGAACTAAAACCTGTCAAGAGGATCTAGTTGGAATAGGTTGGTGGCCACCAATATCCACCTAGATGAGTCCTCCCCCCTTAGGAGTGAATGGGATCCATTGCATTTACTTCCCCCATCAAGTGGGTTTTTTTTTACTAAATTTGGCCCCGGGTGAGCCATTTGCCTTGGTGTAGGAGATTCTCTACCTTGACAACTTGATAAAGGTGGATCCTCTACTGGTGAGTGTCCTTGACCTATGTCCATGATATGATCAGTGGATGTTTGTTCCACGCAGTCATGGTTGAGCTATGTTGGTGTCAGCTG
The DNA here is from genome assembly GCA_010110895.2 of Picea sitchensis. NCBI lineage: Eukaryota > Viridiplantae > Streptophyta > Pinopsida > Pinales > Pinaceae > Picea > Picea sitchensis. The sequence continues at coordinate 31,943 of SNQJ01S0111452.1, read as the reverse complement.
TTCTGCGATCTCTAAGGTGTCCAATAATGGTGGAAGATATGGTTGAATGAGGTCCACATTGAACATTGGGTGGAAGCAAAAGAAGGGTGGATTTTTGAGCTCAAAAGCATTGCTACCCACAAACTTAGTGATAGTGTAAGGCCCATAGAGAAGTGGGAAGAGGTTCCGATGGGCACCCATAAGGTGCTCTTTATGCAAATGTAACTAGAACATGTCTCCCACCTGAAACAGGTGTGGTACCCTATGTTGATCATGGCGTTGCTTGAACTTAGCATTGGATTTATGAAAAATGACATGGACCTGTTGGTGGATGTGCTGAATCCACTCAATGAATCTGGTGGCTTTGTCGGCCTCATAATGAACATGGGAAGATTCTTATTGTGTGGTTGCAAGAGATAATGCAACCTCAATGGGACCCAATGGTTGGAATCCCAGACCCACCTAAAATGGGTTATGGATGGTGGGGCTATGGAGAGCCCTGTTGTAGCTATGTTGAACATAGGGAATACTACCATCCCATGTACATGGATGCTTAGAGTTGTACATGTGCAGGATGTGCATAATCATCTAATTGATGACATCTATTTGGCCGTCAGTTTGGGGGTGGAAAGTAGTGGATTTGGTGAGCTTGGTGTCCAATAGTGACTAGATACTAAACCAAAATGTGTTAAGGAACGTGCTATCTCGATCGGAGATGAGGGTATGTAGCATACCAAAATGGACCCACACTTGTTCGAGGAAGAGATGGGTAGTATCTGTCACTGCAATTCTCTTCTTGCAGGCTATGAGGATGGTCATGTTCGAAAACCGATCAACTACCACAAACACACAATCATTTCCTTGTTTGGTGGACTAAAGGCCAGAAATGTAATCCATCGAGATGACTTCCCAAGGAATACCAAAAGTAGGAAGAGGGGGGTATAAGCCTTTATTCTTTATGACTGTCTTGGAAATGACATATGAAGTACAATATATAATATATTTTCTGACGTCCTGTCGAAAGTTTGGCCAATAAAATGTTTATGTAAAATGACCATAATTTTTTCCATGCCAAAATGTCCTTCCATCCGACTGTAGTGATCCTCCCAAATAAATTTTCCACACTCTCTTGCAGGAACACGGAGATGGCCCAGATGGAATAATATTCCATCATGGATGTGAAAATTGGTGACATTCATGTGTGTACCCAAGAGCGGATAGGCGGTGGCAAAGTCTGGATCTTGTTGATAAAGTTCGGGCCACTCAGATGAATCATGTCCACAGGAATGGAGCATGGTGGTGAGTGAAGCCACAGGAGGTCAACTGAAGTAGTCAACGACACAATTTGTGCTCCCTGTCTTATACTTTATGTTGAGAATATGAAATTGCTGCAGGTAGGTGGACAACTTATGATGGCGGTCGTTATGCAACTTCCCTTATGTTTGTATGCATTGCAAAGGTTTGTGATCAATGTGGATGATTTTCTCCTTTCCAAGAATGTAATGTTTCCATTGATGACAAGCTTGTGCAATGGAATACATTTCCTTGTCATAGGTGGGTTATTTCTAGACAATATCTGAGAGTGTCTCACTATGGTATGCTACTAGATGATCGTGCTGAGTGAGAACTGTGCCTACAACATAGTTAGATGCATCAATTTCAATGTCAAACAATTGTTGCATATCGGGTAAGGAGAGTACTGGAGCTGAGCACAAGCGATTCTTTAGATCATCAAATGTTTGTTGTTGTTCCTTCCCCGATGTGAAATTTTCCCTGCCACAGCCTTTGGTCACAGGGATGAGGGTGCATGAAATATGGGAGAATCACAACACGAACCGTTGGTAGAAGTTGGCCAGTCCCAAGAAGCTCTGAATCTCAGTTAGTGTGCTCGGGGTTGGCTAGTCAAGGATGACTTGGACCTTAACTGGATCAACATGTAGCCCATGCTCATCAACAATGTATCCCAAGTATTGGACCCTGTTCATGCCAAAGGATCATTTTTACAAGTTGGAATATATATTTTGTTTCTACAAAGTGCTCAAAACCTATTGAATACGTTGCATGTGCTCCTCCCAAGTTCTATTGAAGATTAGGATGTCATCCAAATATACCACCACAAAATATTTGGTGAAGGGTCTCAATACATCATCCAATAACCTGATGAAAGTGTTTGGTGCATTTGTTAAGCCGAAGGGCATGAAAAACCATTTGAAGAGATGTTCTTTAGATTTGAACATTGTCTTCCATACGTAAGCTGGTTTGTTGGGTACCTGGTGGTAGCCATACTTTAGGTCAATCTTGATGAAGAACTTTTCACCCTTGAGTAGGTCAAGAAGGTTATCAATTCTATGAATTGGGTACTGGTTTCTGAATGTTATTTTGTTTAATTCTCTCTAATCAATGCATAACCACCTGGTCCCATATTTCTTCTGCACTAGTAAAATCGGGCTTCCGAAAGAGGAGAAGTTGGGTCTGATGTTCCCCTTTTTAAGTAGCTATTGGATCATGTTCTTTATTTCGTCATTTTCCATCAGCGAGCGATGATAGACTGGTCTATTAGAAAGAGGTGCACCAAAGATTAGATCAATTGGATGCTTGACTTGGCAGTGCGACGATACCCCGATGGGTGAGGAGAAGATGTCTTTGTACTCTTCCATGATCCCATCCACTTTATTTTGCTGTGAAGAGAGGATTTGTGTAGAGGATGTGGATGTTTCACTGACCTTCTGCTTACTGTGAGCATGAATAATAAAGAAGACAAAATTCTCGTTATGTGAAATAACCTTACTACATTTCTTATAAGAGATTAAATAAATAGTGGTAGTTGGCGCTACCTCTGTTATCCTATACAATTTTCTACTCAAAGTAATAATAACACTATGAGGTCTAGAATCATATACAACATGTCACTTCCACAAATATGGTTGTCCTAAAAGAAAATCACAAAATTCAAGGGGATATATATCACACAATACCTCATCTTTGAAAGGCTTGATGTTGTAGGGCAGACGACACTGTTGGTTGAAATAAAGATCTCTTCCTTAGCAATGGACTCCAATGGTGTAGGGTTATGGGTGCAGTATCGTCAGAAGGTCCAACCACTTGATGAGGTCTACTGAGATGAGGTTCTTATGACTGCTTCTATCGA
>SNQJ01S0111452.1:18033-28806 GCA_010110895.2 Picea sitchensis | reverse complement strand
ACTAAATCACTTTAAATGCAAAACAATGGTTACACCAAATCAACATAAAACCTAACCCAAACCCCTAATAAGTAGAATTTTTTTGTTATTTTGTTATTTTCAATAATATTAATATATAAGATTGTATATGATAAATTAAAACACAAAACATATATAAACAATATATGCGTTAATACCATAAATATTTAAACATTGCATAAACCATCCATCATTTGGTTGGTGTCTAGAATCTTGCACCCAGCTTGAAGTTAATGATGGAATGCATTGATGAAGTCCCTACTTTATAGGAACTATAATAATATTAATTACAATCAATTTCTATTTATACACAATATTATGGGTTTATTAAATAAAATAATAATCTAAATATAATACTATTAATGAAAATAAAAACCGTATTATAGGTTTATTAAATAAAATAATAGTCCGAATTTAATACTATAGTGAAAATAAAAACGGTATTATGGGTTTATTAAATAAAATATTAATCCGAATATAACACTATTATTAATGAAAATAAAAACCCTCGTCCCATTTTTCCAAAAGATATGGAACATAACATCTTATAAATTGGCTAACGATGTTGTACTAAAATACGCAAACCTAATCTCTTTCGATTCAAATGGAAATGAGAATGGAAATCACAGATGGGGAGGAGAGATTAGACTCTTTGAAGGAGTTGCCGGAAGATTTACAATCGATCCGAATGGAAATGGCAGATGGGGAGGAGAGATTAGACGTTTTTGAGGAGGCTTGGTCGACGCAGTTGCCTCAAGATTTGCAAGAGGAAGCTTTGGCCTGGCTGCCTGTGGATTCCGTTTTAAAATATGGCAGTGTCTCCATGGAATGGAATTCCCTCCTTTCATCAAGGAAATTCCTCAGTGGTGTTTGGGCTAAGACGCCTATTAACAAGAAGCCACGCCTACTTCTGTGGCAGCAAGGCTCCACACAACCTTGTCATGCATTTTGCTTCTACACCGGCACTTGGAAGGTCAGCTTCTCGCTTTCTTTTCTACATAGAGAAGGTGAAGTGCTTTCGGGAGGATCGGCTGAAGGGAGGCTGATGGTACTGATGCAAGATCCGTTATCACAGTTTTCCATCTCAGTAAGTAATCCTTACACACAAACGTCCTTCAAGCTACCCCCACTGACATCCATAGAAAGAGATCTTGTCTCCGACATCCTGAAAGGCGAGGATGGCGGAGACATCTACAAAGTGGTGGTCATGGGCCGGAGAAGTGATTCAAATGTGAATATAGTTGAAATATACGATTCCTCTGTAAAAACATGGAGGATCGCGGGACATATTCCAGGAGATCTGAATACAATGAATCAGATGATTTTCTGCGATGGTTATTTTTACTGTTTGATTTTCCATCAGATGAATCAGATGGAACGTCGACGTAGGATACCCATGATACTGATTTTCAGCATCCAAGATGCAAGAGAAATGCGATTCTGGGTACAACCAATGCCTGAGGATAATGGCAGGCGAATGTACTGTCTGATTACCTGTGGGTCGCGGCTTCTGATGGTGTCGGCCAAGATTGAGCCGAATGGGTTGGTTATTATTTGGGAATTTCATAAAAACTCCTCAAATAGTTCTTGGAGGTGGGAAGAGATTGCTCGGATGCCTGAATTTCTTAAGGAGCTACCGAATTGGTCTGAGTCTGCAGTAGAAGGAGTGGGGGATTGCGTTTGCTTCATATCAGGGCGTGGAACATCTGTGGTGGTTCTTGTTTACAATTTAAACAAAAAATCATGGAAGTGGCTTCCCGACACCCTGTTATACTTTGACACCACTCATACCAAATGCATGGCCTTCGAACCAAGGCCTGCTATCAATATCGAGTGAAGCAAAGTATGACAGAGAGTGAAGCAAAGTATGGCGGAGATTGAACGATCAAGTTCAATTCTTTTCAGTAAAGTATCAAATTGTTTGTATTTGGCGTGGTCGTTTGGAATTTTTAGTGTGGTAATGGCAGTGACTGTTGTTTGGAATTTTGTCCAGTGTTTTGTAATGGCACTGGCGGCCCCGTGGAATTACTTGTTCAATCTAATCTACTGGCCCGTCACTGTAATTACTTGTCCTTCACGGGCCTGTGTAATAACCTTTGTGCCAGGGCCAGAGAAATTTTGTGTGTGGTAATGGCAGCGACAGGCCCGTGTAGTTGAGGCGTAATTACTTGTCCATTAAAATTTTACCGATGGGCCCGTGTAGTGTTGTTGATGTGTACTTTTGTGGTTCTATTTTGATTCTATTTGGAGTTTTCTAAAGGTTAAATAGGTTTTTTTTAATACCATATTTAGTATGGAGTAATGATGAAGTATTTTATATTATGGTGTTAATTTATTTTTACGAGAATGGTTAATATTATTTGGAGGGAAGTTAGTGCCAATTGATTTAATTTAGGTCTTTATTTATTTAATTTGTAAATTTTCATTATAATTAATTAATTTGTAATTTTTTTTTTAATGTATTCATTTAATAAATGAGGTGAGATTAAGATTAATCTATATGTTGTCTTAGTTATTAGGATAGTTGTATTGGTGTGTTGTTAAACCACTAGGAGTTGAAAAAGTTATTGGTTCAAAACACAGTAGGACAAAAAATCCAACCATGTTAAGGGTTGGGTGTGGCTGGTAGGTCACGATCCGGTGATTTTGATAGCTTAGATGCGAGTGAGTTGCGGTTTCTCAGCCAGGAGTTGAAATCTCGATGCAAACAAGTTCAACCACATTAACAAACCAAAAAAGATTAATCTATATGTTTCTATTATAATTAGTCAAGTTACATTTTAATTTTATATGTTTTTTATTTATTTATTTGGTTAAATTTTTTCTATCTTTCAAGTTTTTGTAAAAATTTAATAATGTAAATTTGGATAAAATTTCTATTTTCTATTATTTAAATTGCATATATACTTTCATATTCTATATACTTCAATTCATAATTATCTTTCATTATAATTAATTGATACACTTTAATTTATAACTATCTATCTTTTGAATAGCTAGAAAAATTGTCTTTCATTATAATTAATTGATACACTTCAATTTATAGCTATCTATTGTCTTTTGAATAGTTAGAAAATTAACTTTTATATGTATTTATTTATAAATGAGAGATAAGATCAAGAAAGTATATATATAGGAACAATTCAAAATATTAGAATTATATGTGTTTTGAATATTTAGAAATTCATTAATTATATATATATATATATATATATAAAAGGTGAGAATATTATAATCATTCAAATATTTTTATTTTCAATATAATATTATAATTTAACTTTACATATACTAACTACTATAATGAAAGTTTTATTAAGTTTGTTTTTTTCACAAGTTTTAGAATTATTCAACTTTAGATTTACTAATTATTATGGAAGTCTTATTTTAGTTTGTTTTTTTATAATTTTTAGAATCTTTAAATATTATAATTTTAAAAGTATATTATTTTTTTATATATATAAAGAATGTTCATAATGTTTAAAATGTTAAAAATATAAATGTTAACAACTAGAATTTTATAGTTTATTATTTTATTTTTATAGTCCCAGCAATGTTAAAAAGTTTTAAAATTATTCAACTTTAGATTTACTAACTATTATGGAAGACTTATTTTATGTTTATTCTTTATATAAGTTTTAAAAATTTATTATTTATTTTATAATAATTGTAATGTTTAAAAGTTTTAGAATTATTCAACTTTAGATTTACTAACTATTATGGAAGACTTATTTTATGTTTGTTCTTTATATAAGTTTTAGAATCTTAAATATTATAATTTTAAAAGTATATTATTTTTTTTTTTTTTTTTTTTTTTTTTTTTTTTTTTTTTTAAAAAGTTAAAAAAATATAAATGTTCATAATAATGCCAATATAAATGATAATAATAAATTTTATAGTTTATTATTTTGTTTTTAATATTATGATTGATCTAGTTTAATTTTAAGTTAGATAGTTACGTCAAAACAATCTTATAGAAAACTAAAATATAGTAAAAGTAAACTCAACACAAATATATAATATATTTCATGATCAAGATGGTGTAGTAATAAAAATGATAGCCACACTTGCCTCATATGCATCTTTTCATATGAATCATATGAAAAATGAAGTTAACATCAAAGAGTATTTTAGGAAATAAATCAAATCCCATGCATGTGTTCATTAATGCAATATTTTTCTCATTATGAAGATGCATGGTTATGATGAATAATTGTACTTCAATTGTATGTATAGTTAGTAACAGAGAAGGAATCATTCAAATCAATGTATTATAAGAAAAATAATAAAAAAAAAAAAAAAAAAAAAAAAAAAAAAAAAAAAAAAAAAAAAAAAAAAAAAAAAAAAAAAAAAAAAAAAAAAAAAAAAAAAAAAAATATAAAAATGAAAAAAAACATTAATATGGAAGAATGATTTAATATGGAAGAATGATGAAATATATTCACACTACTCCAATGAGATGATGATTGATACATAGATCATGATCAATATGATACAACGAATGAGTGGAATACACTCATATATAAGGAAAAAAATCCATAATTAAGAAAAAATCAAAGCGGTTAGCTTTCCTTAGGAATGTATACATGCATAATAGTGATAGGTAAAAACATAAAATCTAAAATAGAACTAGTCAGTTAATTCCCATTGAACTAGTGTGTCAAAAATAAATTTCTCCTAAGCCCACGAGACATCACTATGGAGTAAAAAATGAGTCCAGACTACTAGGCCATTTTGGGTACTCATGTACAATGAAGCCCAAGAATCTAGGATAAAAATGAGGAAAGAGGAGAAACCACATGGGAACAAAACCCTCCCTCAAAACATAATGTATCAAAGATAAAATGACAATTTGTTAGGCATTTGTGTTCTTCACTACAAGACAATCCCTTAGTCACGAAACTTACAACACTAAAAAGTCTTAAGTGAAGATGTGAGAATCTTATGGATCTCATGAAGTCCTTGGCAACTTAACCGACCTTGTACCTCCTGATCTTGTGGACCCATCTGCACCTAGAAGTATTCCTTTATGGTGGAAGTGGAACCCGGATTCAAGTCTAGTTCTATAGGAGTGAGTCATATTCATGCATGGCTATTTGCCATATTAGTTCCAACCCTTATTATGGGTATGTGGATCAATAGATTGAACAATATAACAATGCATGGGCATTACTGGTTTAGATCTTTGAGAAGTACATGAGAAGGCTCATCATGTTGAGATCGAGTCTTCCTCTAATCCAATGGGTTCCCTGCAAGGTTGTCTGCTTCACGAAGTGTGGTATGTGCCTTCTTTGGCATTTGCTTAAGCCATTGGCTTCTTGCTCTGTTTATTACTACCTGCTTACTTCCATGTACAAAATGTGAGTGTATGGAATCATCTCGATGTATGAAACCCAATGGGCTTTCAAGAGTATATGCATGTTGCGCTAGAGGTGCATGCAAATTACTTTCCTTATGTGTAAGTAGAATAGAGGAGTCATCATGTCGAGAAAACTTAGTGAATTTATACAACCTTGACATGATCCACCACACCAATTGCAAGATGGAATTGTCATGCATGTCAATTACTAAATTTGAATTTGATGTAAATTCAAACTTTTTACCTTTATGAGTGATCCGATAAACTGAGAGTAGATTCATAGAAATATTTGGAACATGTAAAACATTCTCAAAAATGCCATTGTGGACTTCCACTCTCCCTTCTCACCCTTTCTGCTACTAGAGTATCATCCCCATGAGAATAGGGGTTTTTTGAGCATGTACTCAAGGAAGATAAAACTTCTTGTTTATTTTGCCATATGATGGGATGCACCGGGGTAATCTATAATCCATGAATGGGATGAAGAATTAATTGCACGGCCAGGAGCATGATGATTACCTTTCTTAGGAGAAAAATCTTCTTCCTTATGCTTGTTGTCTCCCTCTGAAATGAAGTTTCCAAGGTAGTTCTATTGAAATTAATACGTGCCATAAGAATGATTTGTTTCTTCATGCATGTGGATTCTTTATGATTAGGTTTATTCTTGGAGTAAGTGCATTTATTTCCCTTCTTCTTCTTGGAATTTGAGAGTCTTTGGAACCTAAAGAAACATTAAAGGGTTTGTAATATCCCTCCTCATTCTGTTTCTCCTTCCCATTATGTTTGGATGACCCTTTTCCATCATGCATGGTGAGTGCATGCTCTTTTGGATCTATCATGAGGCCCATATGTATGGAACATGCGCTCTTTGAGACTCAATGAACCCGAGCCAACATAGGCATTTTCAATTTGTTCCAAAAAGACACCTGTTATAATGGAAATTGGAGACATATGCAAAATATTATGGTCCTAGCTTGGCTAAGATTGTTAGAATAAGTTGTTTCTCTTGTGTAAGACTTATCAATACCACATTCACCCAAACTTAATAGCAAAGATTTAAATTAGTAAAAATATTGTATGCTTGGCTTTTAGGGTCTAAGGTATTCACTTCTACCTCAAGCATATGACCTCGCATCTCATCCTTCTTTCCAAGGAGTCCTTCCAAGGTGATCCATATATCATTTGGATTCTTTCATGCGGCAACATGAAACCACAAATTAGTTGATATTAACTCAAGAAGTATTCCTATGGACTCATCCTTACGGTTTCCCATCATCTTCTCAATGTGATGTAGGTTCTGTTTTTTTCGCCATTGTCAAATTATATAGTCATTTTTCTTGTGAGAGTTGGAATGTCATCTTGGGCTTCCAATCAAAAAATTGTATGGTGTGAATATTACCACCAAGTTTGACTGTAAAATAGTTGTCATATCCATCTCTCCCATTTTTTTTCTAAGAACACCTAAGGTACTCTCAATCGCAAGTGAAAAATTAAAAGAGAAACCACGGGAGAAATGGCACTTTAAGTGAAAATTTGTATCTGTTTCAAGAGATGATATTGCGACTTACTTTCTGAGCGAAAGATGAGGAATCTCACCCAATGGATTTAAAACCCACTTCCAAAATGCGTTGATTTACTTCTTAAGCTGAGGGTTGTTTTAGATCAAAAACTTAATATTTTGGGAGCAATCATTGTATAAACGACCACGGATTCGTATTAGTTTCATGAGGCTATCTTGCGGCTTACTTTATGAAAAAAAAGTGAAGAATCTCACCAACCGGTTGAAAATACTTTCAAAAATGAATCGATTTACTTTCCTATCAGGTTGTTTCCTTAAAAGCGTAATATTTTGGGAGGAATAACTGCTAAAAGGTAAGACCACGGATTTAGCTCGTTGAAAGCCCAATTTTCCTTATTCTTTGGCTTGTCTAGTTTTCTCCAAACAACCTTAAGCTCTAATACATGTTAGTGTTTCATGGAAACACCTTGAGGAGATCTAGCTAAAGAAATTACAAACAAAGTTTATCAAAGAGGAAGAGATTCAATATGGAAGAATGATGAAATATATTCACACTACACCAATGAGATGATGATTGATACATAGATCATGATCAATATGATTACAATGAATGAGTAGAATACACTCAGATATAAGCAAAAACATTCCATAATTAAGAAAAGCAATCAAGTAGTTAACTTTCCTTAGATATGCATGCATGCATAGTGATGGTAAAAATAGAAGTCTAAAAATAGAACTAGTCGGAGTTAATTCCCACATTTAAGACTGAATTATTAGCCGAGAAATATAAATTTCTCCAACAATTGTAAGTAATAGACTAGACATAAACCACCTCATCTACATGTTGTGGAATTGGTTAGTAACCCCATGAGAGGGACTTTGGCAAGCTCCTTGGTGTATTCAAATGTTCAAATTCTGTCTCATACCTCTATCTATCCCTACAACTTTGATTGTAAATATTCTCTTATTGGTTTGGTGCTATCAAGGGTTGTTGAGGATCTATTTCTGTAGTGGTTTGTGCTGAAATTGTTGATCCTAGAATTGAAGAAGGTGTTGGAGTTTATGTCCTGGTATTCTTGCATTCTTTTGGAGTTTCTGTCCTGGTATTCTTGCATTATTTTCTACCTTGCATCTCCTTATAGACCTCTTATTTACTAATGTCACTTATAGGTGAGTTCTCAACATCATGGCCTCCTTGATCTCCCTCTTTTTTTTTCTCTCATTTTTTTCAATGGAAGTTCCATTACCCTCCTCTTCTTTATCCCAGAGTCTTTGTTTTCTCTCCATATTTTGGTTCTGCCTGGCCCTTTTCACTACTTTCCCATTTATCCAATGGCTATAAGCTTTGATCTAAATAGGTGACATAGACTTTAGTTGTATTTATATATATCTCTATGTCCAAAGGTTGCATTAGTTTAGGACAACTGTGTATCTAGTATCTTTGTCACATCCTCATTTATAATATGAACTTCAGCATCCACCTCCTCAAGGTCACTATCATATATCATGATTAAGTCAGCAATAAAGGGAGATACTCCCCTTAAGACAAGTGGATTTGTTGACATTACAGTTGCTAGCTCAGTTCTTGGTGCTCTTATCAATGTTTGCTCCAAAATCTATTGTTCATTCTATTCCTCAATTGAGGTATTCCCCGGGGTTGATGTATTCCCTCCATCCTTGAGTGTAACTAGAGTTATTACTATGGATGTTACTTCTAACATAATAGGGGTATTCCTTTGTAGTTCAATCATTCTTTTGGCTTCCTCTAAGATTCTTTGTGCCCCTATCCTTTCTGTTGTATGATATGTATCTTCATGTTGAGTTTGTTACATTTCCTCCACTGTTTGGTCCAATAAGTCTAATTTTTCATGTCAAGGGAAGGCCATGAGTCTAATCAAATCTGGTTTTTCTCTTCTTTGCAAAACTTCATCCCAATTCAAGGAATTCTCTATGAATATGTTTTCCTCAAAACTAGCATGTGCATAAGTGTAGTGGGATACGACCCAATTAGCATGCTTAGCTACTAATTTCTTGGGATCATGTTTCATGTATCTCCCGGTGAAGAACATGTATTCTATTTGATTATGAGCTTCTTTTCTAACATGTTGAACTAGGTGGATAGTGGTGGCCACCCACCTATTCCAACTGGCTCCTCTTAACAGTTTTTAGTTCAACATGTTCTTTTGTACTTATTTGAAATTGTAGGTTCTACACTTCCGGGGTTTACTGAAGCCATGCACATATTCCAGGGGGAGACTGGTGGCCACCCACCTAATCCAACTATCTTATTTTGGAATTTTTCATCTCAGCACATCTTTTTATACTTCTAGGAATGTTTTGGGGCCATAAATAGTGTTTTTTTGGCCTGCCACAGTCAAACCATAGACAGAGTCGGAGTTTGATTGCATAATGTGTAGTTATCGAAAAGGCATTTCCAACAGTCTATCATGTACCTAAAATGGAGGTTGTATGCAAAAGTTACAACCTAACGTTTTTTGTTTCATCTCCTAGGGTTAGGTTTTTGGATGTCTAAGGTTTTGGAATTCATGAGTAATGTTAAAAAGGCCTTTGGAGCCTCATTGTAATAATTTTGCTTAGATGGATGCACATATAAGCAACATCTCTTATCATAGATAGTTATCACCATTCAAACAAGTTGTTTTTAGTTCTGCAGTTTTACAGTTTCAACCTATTTCATTTATTCAATAGAAATTATTGTTCATTGGATATTTGTTGTTGTTTGCCATATCTTTGTGTTATTGTATTCGGTCTAATAGTATGTTTGTTCCTCTCATAAATCTAGATCAGTGGTATTAGAGTGGTCTTCTCTTCATTTTTTTTCTTCTTGCATCTCCCCGACAAGATTTGGGTACAAGAAGTTGGGACTTGAACAAGTCGATCCTTTGCAAGATCGGTTGGGCTAAACCTGACAAAAACCCATTGGAGATGAAAAGAAAGATGATGGAGTAGGATATCCGTTTAAAATATTGCTCAAGGAAGCCCTTGTGTGACAAAGGAATGAAATGATGGACAACTTTGTATAGATCGTTTAGCGGATTCCCACAGGAGAAGCATCTTAATAAAGAGGCCCTGCAACCCCCTTCAAGGTACAGGTAAATTTTGATATTCCATTATTTGAAGGACTGATAAATGAAGATGTTGTAGACAAATGGTTGAATCTACTTGAAGGGTATTTTTTTCTCCAAGATTTTTCTGATAAGGTAAACATTACTTTATCACTCCTCAAGGTCGCCCCCCATGTTAAGGACTAGTGGGATACTTACTCTGAGAAAAGGGCAATAGAGGAATCCACAATATTTTTAGTCTCCCCCAAATGGGATTCCTTCAAGGAATGTATTAAATAACAATTATACCTTTTTGGAAGCTACGAGGACCAGTACATAAGATGGATCACCCTACGTCAAGAAATAGACCAGAAAGTACCAAATTTCACCAATATTTTCCATACCCTGCACACCAAATTGGGTATCAAAGACTATGAATGACATATGGTGCTCAAATACCGTGGTTTTTTGCATAGATACATTCAAAAATAAATGGAGTTTATGGACATCGCATCATTGGGTATGACTTATAGATATGTTTTCAAGATCGAACAAAAATTTAAGTAGAAGAGGCGAGAGTTTGGATCTACAAAATCCTCACAACCAAAGAAGGGAAAAGGAGGCCCTAACCCACACAACAAGGGACAAAGAAAATATGGCCACTCTCAGGACAACTAGTCCAAGATGCAACATGAGAAGGGTAACGAGAACTCGAAGAAGGACACAGGAAAATGGTGTGAATACCATAAAATCCCTTGGCACATCATCAAACAATGTCTCTCCAAGAATTCACTAATGGTCGAGCTGAAATATTC
>SNQJ01S0111451.1:0-28807 GCA_010110895.2 Picea sitchensis | reverse complement strand
GAGAGGTATGGGCCAAAGAGAGAGAGGAGTGAGTGAGAAGGAGAGAGGTTCCTTTCTCCGCTTATTCTCATACTACCCTTTTCTACCAATTTGATTTTCAATTCTTCCTTCTTCATCCTTGCACACATACATTCAACGAAGCCACCGATTATTTAATTGATGGACTGCAAATCGAAATGCAGGGCAATAAAAACAAAGAAAAATGTGACTTACCAGGCAAATCCACGGTGAAAACGTGAGCTTTGGGTGTTTCCTTCGAGTTGAGAGTCGTGTTGGTGATGGCCTGCGCATCCCATTAGAAGGAAAAGGCCTGGGATTCCATGACACTGCCGAACTTGAAGATGTCCAAGATTCCAGAAATAGGTACGCATAGATCGAACAAGTTGCTACTACTGCAGTCCCATGGATCCCACAGGTTGCCAGCTCTCGATCGACCAAAGAAAGGAGTTGAGGCCATTCTTTCAAGTTCTTGCTTATCCTACAATGGAAAATCAAGCGAATCTGGAGAATTTACAGTGTACAATGGAAAATTAAAGAAATTACCCAACGCTTGTCCTAGTATGAAGTCGAGGAAATTGTCACCATAGCCTCCATTCGGCTCTTGTTGTATTTTCTCCCATCGCCCTGTGTCTAAATGAAAATGAATTGAACAATAAGATTAAGGGAAAACATGAGGTGCTAGATCCAACCATTTGAATTTTGAATTCGCAATTAAAATCAAACATCTCGCATTTAAATTGGCACTGCCAAAGGAGAAATCCATCGATATCATGGAAACGGTGTGCAAGTATGGTGTTAATGGAAACTGCATGGGGATGGATGGAAAAGGGACTAAGGTAATATGATGGGACTTCGAAGGCACGTCGTGATGAGAATATGCACATGATGCCATGCCATCTCCTATGGACTCCATAGCATATGAGTATATCCATCCACTCACATAGTCTTAATGACTCTGCAAAAGGCTGGATATTGCTCGACATGTAACTTTTAGCATCAACCACTCTAATGGACCGTGAAGACTCATCCATCAAAATATCTCTGTGTGTTAATGTGTTTAATACATTAGCATTATTAAATCGTTAATGTATTAATATATTTAATACATTAATGTATTAAATACATTATTATTATATTTAATACATTAGCATTATTAAATACATTATTATATTAATGTATTAATACATTAATGAATTAAATACATTAATGTATTAATGCATTAAATACAATAATATATTAATACATTAATGTAATGTGTATTTAATACATTATTAATGTATTTAATATATTGATGTATTTAATACATTTAAATACATTAATGTATGAAATATTACTGTTGTCACATCGTGGCGTTCGAAGATATTCATCACCTTCATTGATATTAGGAAAATCTTGATCGAGTCACGACGTTGGGAAATGTTCTTGAGAATGCGACATAAGGAAATGTTTGTCACAATGCGACATAGGAAATGTTTGTCATTAATGTAGTAATGCATTTTAATACATTATTAATGTATTTAATACATTAATGTATTTAGTACATAAATGTATTTAATGTATTTATGTTTTAATGTATTAATGTATTTAAATGTATTTAATGTATTTA
The DNA here is from genome assembly GCA_010110895.2 of Picea sitchensis. Classification (NCBI taxonomy): domain Eukaryota; kingdom Viridiplantae; phylum Streptophyta; class Pinopsida; order Pinales; family Pinaceae; genus Picea; species Picea sitchensis. The sequence goes on along the minus strand of SNQJ01S0111451.1, from coordinate 27,201 downwards.
ATGTATTAATATGTTTAATGTATTTAATACATTAATGTATTAAATACATTAATGTATTTAATTAATGTACTAATGTATTAAATACATTAATGTGTTATGTGAAATGTGTTAAATACATTAATGTGTTAATGTGTAGTATTACGTGAAATGAAGCGTGGGAAAATGTTTGTCATTTGACATATGGAAATGTTTGTCATTAATGTTGTAATGTGTTTAATACATTATTAATGTATTTAATACATTAATGTAGAAATGTATTTAATGTATTTGATGTATTAATGTATTTAATGCATTTTAATACATTAATGTATTAAAATACATTAATGTATTTAATGTATTAATGCATTAAATACACTAATGTGTTAATGTATTTAATGTGTTAATGTATTAATGTGTTAATGTATTTAATGTGTTGATGCATTTAATACATTAGCACATTATTAAAATCGTTAATAATAATATATTTAATACATTAGCAGTATTAAATACGTTAATGTATTAATATATTTAATACATTAATGTATTAAATACATTAGCATTATTAAATACATTATTATCTTAATGTATTAATACATTAATGAATTAAATACATTAATGTATTAATGCATTAAATACATTAATAGTAATGTATTTAATACATTATTAATGTATTTAATCTGATAATGTATTAAATACATTAATGTATGAAGTATTTTTTGTCACACATCGCGACGTTAGAAGATGTTCATCACATCACGCGATATTGGGGAAATCTTAAATTAGAAGTCTTGACGTTTAAAATGTTAGTCCTGATAGGATGTATGGGATCATGTTTAACTTTTTAGACAATGATTTATATTTTTCTAAGGACATTCACAACAAAGGGAAATTTAAGTGAGATTGTGGCGATGGGAAGCGTCGTCAAAATGAGACATTGAAATGTTAGATTTAGAATGCGACTGATAGAAAATGTTTGTCATAATGCGAAATAGGGAAATGTTCATCCCATAATGCAATGTTAGTCACAATGCAATGAAAATATTCATCATAATGCAATGTTAGTCACAATGCAATGGAATTAAATACATTAGTACAATGCAATGGTATACTTTCCTAAGGACATTGATAACAAAGGGAAATGCTCATCACATTTATTTGGCGGTAGAACTGGATTAGTCAAAATGTGACATGGAAAATAATTAGTCACATTGCGACGATGAAATGTTAGTCACAATGTGACATTTGGGACATGGTCGTCACATTGCGGCGTTGAAATGTTCATCATGTAATGCAATGTTGTCTAAAATGTATGGAAAAGTTCATCATAATGCAATGGAAAAGTTCATCATAATGCAATGGAAATGTTAGTCACAATGAGATGTATGGAATCATGTTATACATTTTAGACAATGATTTATACTTCCCTAGGACATTGATAACAAAAGGAAATGCTCGTCACATTGTGATGAAACGTTCGACACAATACGACCTTAGAAGTAATTTGCGTCACATTGCAACATTAGGAAATGTTATTCACACAATCGCGACATATAGAAATGTTCATCATAATGCAATGTTTGGAAACACTTGACAGGTAGAATCATCTTTACTTTTCTGACGTTGGGAAGAATGGGTAGGTTAGATTGTAATCAAGAATTTTTTGTCTATTCTGACGTGTAAATGTTCATCACATGTGACATTGGGAAATGTTAAGTCGAGTGGGGCGTTTGGAAATGTTAGTCCTAGTAGGATGTATGGAATCATGTTTTACTTACAGACAATGATTTATATTTTTCCCTAAGGACATTGATAACAAAGGGAAATTTTCGTCACACTGCTACGGCGATTGGAAACGTTCGCCACAATGTGACAATTATAAATGGTCGTCACATTGCGAAGTTAGGAAATGTTCTTCTGTGACCTATAGAAATGTTCATCATAATGCAATGTTAGTCACAATGCAATGGAAATGTTAGTCTGATTCGAGAGTGGGTTATGTTCTTGACATTGCGATGTCGAGGAAATGTTTCTCTCATTTCAATATTGTTCTATGTTTGTCACATTACCACACTGGGTTGCATACATCACAATGTGAACATATAGTCTAATCTGACAGACATTTCCAAACCTTCCACATTAGAATTTTTTACATAGTTTTGAGTGATTTATCTTTCTCATATAAATTGCATTCCAAGTGTGTGAAGTAAATTGCATCTCATGGGACAAGTGGCTCCTCTTGCATTTTTTTTAACTTATCTCTCAAATATTATATAAGCCAACCTAAAGGAAGTTTAGTATTCTTTTTGGACTTGGATTTATGGTGTGAGCAACCTACCTTGATCCTAGAAATTGTACTTAAATTTGATTATCTAATCCTTCTGATTTTATGTATATTAAGATTAATATAAATCATTATTGAAAGTTGTGATTTACAACATAGATGTATATTTATATTGATTTACCTAAATAAACATTTATATCATTGCATATTAGTGGAGACTCATATATATGAGGTATAGATTAATATTGATAAGCTCCTCGATGAATTCAAGAATTGATCATAAGTATTGTCTAACTCTTTAGATATTAATAATTTAAAGAAAGTCACTCAACTACAAACTACTCCACTACTCGAGGAGTTTGTGCAAGCAATATTAACTAAACTATGTGAAAACAATGTTCACTAAACTATGTTGAAGGAAATGTTTGATATTGATACATTTAAATGAATATTACCTACATTAATATATATGTCTAACATTGGCCATATATGTCTATGACTATGAATATAATGTTATATGTCTAACATTAATATATATGTCTATGACTATGAAAATGTAAACATTATATGAACTTTTTAATCAATAACTCAACTCTTTTGGGAAAAGTGTAGGTAGCTCACTCTCACATATATTAATTTATGTGTGTGTTTTATTTTTGTTATGTTACTTTTTACATTGTTTTACAACAAAATATTTGAAGTGAGTTCGAAAAAGATAGATATTAGAAGTTGATCAAAATTTTAAGAATATTAGAAGAATTGAATATGTTAAACTCAACTCTTTTGGGAAAAGTGGAATATTACAAGAATTGAATATGTTAAACTCAACTCTTTTGGGAAAAGTGTAGGCAGCTCACTCTCACATATATTAATTTATGTGTGTGTTTTTTATTTTTTGTTATGTTACTTTTACATTGTTTTACAACAAAATATTTGAATGGAGTTCGAAAAAGATAGATATTAAAAGCTGATCAAAATTTTAAGAATATTACAAGAATTGAATATGTTAATGATTGAGATTACAAATTTAAACAAATTACAAGAATTGCATAGGTTAATGATTAGTGATTGAGAGTACATAATTTAAATGTAATAGGTATCTTTTGGAGCATTGAATTTATTTATACCTTGGAAAATAAAATTTTAAAAATGGAAAATTGTAATGTCATTAACAAATACATATATACAATGATTAAAAAAAAAAATTAAAGAGACACAAAGTCACATGACTATCCCAAGCCATGTATAGCACATCCGCGGTTAGGACATTGACGCTGAGACATGACAATGGCGTGAAGGGCACGCCTTCAAGCAAAACAAAATTTGAAAGAAGTGAGGGCTTCTTTTTAGTTTCAAATAAGTGAGAAGGCTTTCTACCCAGGTGTTTTGTGTGATATACTATGAAAAGCATTATAGGTCATATCGTCGGCTGGAAGGACATCGATCGTGTGACACGGCAATGGCGTGACTGATAAGAGCGATGAAACCCTAATCTAATATCCATTTCTCTCTACCACTACCTCTTTATTTCACTCCTATTTTATGGTATGAATCAACAACGTTTAGCATGTTTAATATGGAATGGGAGAACCCAAACAAGAATTGGTAATGAACCTCCTACGTATGGGAGAACCCAAGCAATAATTGGTAATGAGCCAACATAATGCACCGAATGCCTTCCTCCAGGATGGATTTTATTTGAAATGTAAATGTACAGAAATCGCAGGAAATGTAGGACGGCTCCATGAGAGACAGGTTTACTTTCAAGCGTACGCTCCACCCATTAGGGTTTTTGATCTCAGTTCTTATATAAAAAATAAGAATAAAACATATGTGCAGAGCTTTGAGTACACGATGGCTTCCTCCAAGCCGTATTTCATTTGAAGTGTAAATGTACAGAAATCGCAGGAAATGTAGGATGGCTCCATATTCTTGCAATCGTTTCATATTCTCTATGGAAATCGTGGCCTACACTTCAAACGCGCACTTCATTTGAAATGTAAATGTACAGAAATCGCAGGAAATGTAGGATGGCTCCATATTCTTGCAAGAGTGAAGGAGTGTGCGCGTTAGTACCTGTACTTGGATTCCTGAATAAATTAATCAAATTGAAGAAGATTTTTTTTAGTTTTTTGATCGGCAACAATTCCTGATGAGAAAAGCAAATCATGATCAGTAAAAGAGGGCGCAGAGTGAAGGAGTGCACGCGTTAGTACCTGTACTTGGATTCTTGAATAAATTAATCAAATTGAAGAAGATTTTTTAGTTTTTGATGGGCAACAATTCTGATGAGAAAATCAATCATGACTGGTAAAAGAGGGCGCAGAGTCAATTAAAACACAGACTGATGGAGTGAGCACTTCAATAAAAAACACATACCTGAATGCACAATAGCTCATGAATGCACAATATAAAGAGTAGTATGTGCAATTGGTTTGTTATCGCCAGAACGAACACCAGGTTAGTTATCGCCAGAACGAACACCAGGTTAGTTATCGCCAGAACGACATCATATTTAATAAAAAAAATCATAGTTAAAACAGGTTTTATGATCATTACATAATTTAATCAATTTCTTTATTGAATTTATCTTATACTTTCATTTCTTTAATTTAATCAATACCATTAACCATAGTGTAACAAGATTGAGTGAATATCGAGATAAGTAGAAACTCGATGTACCATCAATATCAACACTATGGTTAATGGTATTCGTAAATGATCTTCATAACTTTAATATGATTGAAATGTAATTCATATTTAATAAAACATATATAGCTAAAAATAGGTTTTATGATCGTTATTATTATATAATTTAATCAATCTCATTTCTTTATTGAATATATCTTATACTCTCATTTCTTTAATTTAATCAAACTCATTTCTTTATTGAATATATCTTATATAATTTGATTTCTTTATTGAATATATATGTAATTTTTTTATAAAATATGTAATCGCTTTGTTTAATGGTAGAAGCAAAAAAGTCAACTAAAATCAAAGAAAAAAACGTGTAGTGTTAGGGATTTACCGTATTTTTATTCAATTTATCGTGTAGCGTCAACTGACTAAATGGCAAGTAAGTGACTTCAATTTTTATTCAATATATATATAATTTCTATAATGCAATCATTTTAAATATTTTTATTATTATTTATCTTTAATAATATATATATATTTTAATAATGAATAAATTAATAATTGTATGACACAATAATGAATACATTTTTAAATAATTTAATTTTATCTTAAAATGGTGTTTAGTTACTATGTAATTTTTATTAAAAGTTGGAGAAATCAATAACATGAAAATTGCAAAATTAATTTTGATAGTTGGATTCAAGGTTCTGTACATTATTTTGTTTATAATTATTGAGATAAAGGGGAGACTCTTGTTGTATTTCTAAAGTTTATTTTAGTCATTTCAAATAGATTTGGATTTGGTGTTTCAAGTTTAACTACGAACATGAATTTTATTCAATTCTCAAAACTCATGGCCTAATATATCAACCACTTATACTCATGTCTTCTCGTTAGTTTATATATATTATTTATAACTCATTACTCAAATAAACCTTATTCTACAAGACAATTTTGAAATAGTTTTACACTATTCATTTGATGAAATAGTGTCCACTTGAAATAATACCAACTTGTTAACTATATTAGTGAAAAATGAATATATTTATATGCTTTATATATATTAATTATGGTGTACTACTTGAGTAGACCTTGTTTTTATAATTTATATTATATAAGGTACACTTCAAAAACCCAAGTAATAAATAGGTCAAGGAAAATCCATGTACATCTAGCTTGGGTAAACCTTAGTATTATAGTTTTTAATTTGTGAAATTTGTAATAGATGACTTAGGTACATCCTAGTATTCTAGCTTTTAGTTTGTAAAATTTGGAAGAGATGAAATTAGGATAAGGCCATAAGAAAGGGTATGGGTGGTAATATATATATATATATATATATATATATATATATATATATATATATAACAAGCCTTGTTAGTGATCACATAGTTGAAAAAATAAATTCAACGAGAATTTTACAAGACGACTCAATGGAACCTACAACCTTTAATATTAACAACCATGCATTTTAAAGGGGCAAATACATGCTTAAGGCTTGGAGAACTTGTAATATCAACATCGAGATTTAGGCCTTATTGTGTGGAGGATTTCTCGATATACATACAATAAAAAAACCAAGATCATCTAATAATATTTATAAAACTATATGCAACATTCATAACTAAAGCTTGATCTAAAAAACTTGAAATGGAGAAAAAATAAACTCTTCATGTAACAAATGAAACAATGGATAAGATCAAAAGGAGATTGGAAGACTCAAAGCTACCATAGTGTAATCATCATCACCACTTCCTAAAATGCATCATAAAAGAAACTTAAAATATCTAACCAATTTCCTGTATTATGTTGTATAAGACTGTAGCCCTTTGATGTGGTCATATGAATGCTCAATGTAACCATGACTGTATCCACTCTAGTAATCAAGTTCTACTTGGCATTAGATGTCCATGTCTTCAAGTAGATGTGTTTGAGTAGACACAATCTATAATGGCTATGTGTTTTGATGGAGATTAAAATAAGGATTGCATAAGGTTGTCCAATTTATAGGGAAACATTTGAATAAATATTTTCTCGGATATTGGTTCATGGCCATGATTCCTTCGGCTATGGTTAGACTGTGAAAAAGTACATATTATCTCCGCCAGCGCCTATGTTGCACCTATCTTGTAGTTCTAGACCGCCTCCATGTAATTACATAGTACATAGATGTATGTAAAAAGTATATACTATCCAACAAAAATTACTATAAAAGATGTGTGCCACGTGGCACACATCCATTAGATGGTCAGATTCAAGGATTGGACGCCTACCACGTGGCACATATCTGGAAGCCAAATCGAAGAGTTGGAGGTTCGCCATGTGGCGGTCACATCCCACGCCGCATCCCCATCATTGTACATCCAAGGACCAAATCCGAGGGCTGGAGGCCTACCACGTAGTGCATAATAAATGGCCATATCCGAGGGAAGGAGGCCTACCACATGGTGCACATCCGACCCAACCCTCAGATATGGTTGTCACATGGTGCACATATGACAACCATATCTGGGGGTTGGGGACCTACCACGTAGATCACATACAATGGATAGATATGAGGGATGAAGGTGTGCCACATTATGAACATATGAAGGCCATATCCGAGAGCTGCAGGCTTGCCACGTGTCGCACATCCCACAACCATATCCGAGGGATTAGGTTTTCCATGTGGCAGACGTCTGGCGGTCATATCCAAGCATTGTTGGCCTTCCACGTGGCACACATCCCACAGCCATATCAGAGGGTTATAGGAATGCCACATGGTGCACATCCGATGGCCAACTCTGAGTGTTGGAGGCCTACCATGTGGCTCACATCTAAGGACCAAATCTAAGAGTTGGAGGCTTGTCATGTGGTGCACATTAGATGGACAGATATGATGATTGGAGGACTACCATGTGGCACACATCCAACGACCATATTTGAGAGTTGGAGGCTTGACACATGGCACACATCCGACGGCCAGATCCGATTGTTGGAGGCCTGCCACGTGGCTCCACATCCGACAGTGTTAGACGAGCCACCTAGTAGACGTATGAGAGACATCGGATGGTCAGAAATGAATAACCTAGCAGAGATCTGATGGATTGATTCGAAAACCATGAACACACCTCCTCACATGCATCCGATGATCTAGATTATGTAAGAACACAATGAAATACACAAATACACATAAACGCAGAGATGCAACAGAAGTAAAAATTTCATTTAACAACAAATGACTGGAAATATGCTTACAGATAGAATGGAAATAAAATATTTGAGTTGGTGCAGCTTATCTCTAAGAAGAGATGTGGCAGTTACTAGCCTCGGAATTCCACATAATGAGGATATAAGGCCTATATATTATTGAGAAACAATGCAAAACCCTAAACATCCAAAAACCTAAAACCTATGGAGATGAAACGCTAGGGACATGGGCCCCGTCGGGTAAATATACATCAATCTCCTAGGTCGTGAATCCCTACATACTATCTCTATTTGACGCATATTATACATCGCTAGAAAGATCTATCCTCTGGTAACATACTACTAACGAATATCGAGTCTGAAACAGACTCATATTAGTCGGAGCATTGATGCCAAAACTCAAGCTTAGGGACTCAAACGGCTCCGGAAGTTCCGCGACCAAAACCAAGTAAAATAGGGTAAATTGTGCTACGCTAAGGAAACTGAAAACTGGAAAGCACAATGGTGGGTCCAAGTGGGAATAGGGCGGTGGCCACCCATCCACCTATAGATTATTCCTCCCCTTAGGAGCTACCGCATTGCGTTGAGTTCCTCCACATGAGCTGAGGAACTTCTGTTGAACTTGGTCCCCAGTGAGCCACTTGCCCCGGTGAAGAAGCTACCCTACTTTGACAACCTCGATATAGTTTCGATCCTCCACATGGGTGTTCTTGATCTGTGTGTCCATAATTCGATCATTTGTGGTTTGTTCCATGCAATCTGTTTTTAACTCTGTTGGTGTTAGTTTTTCTACGTCGGATGTGTTCAGTAGAGGAAAAAGTAGGTCAAGGTGGTCCACATTGAACATTGGGTGCAGACCAAGGAATGGTGGAATACCAAACTCAAAGGCATTGTCCCCTACAACCTTTGTGATGGTGGTGTATGGCCCATATCGGAGAGGGTGAATCTTATGGTAGGGTCCACTGAGGTGCTCCTTTTGCAAATGTAGCCACACTTTGTCGCCCAGCTGGAAGTTGTGGCACCTGATGTTGATCTGTCGTTGCTTGTACTTAGCATTGGCTCGCCCAAGATGCCATGAACCTATTGGGATGTGTTGAATGCGCTCAATGAATTTGTTTCCATTGTCAGCATAAGATTGGACATCGGCTGAATCTACCCGAGTAGCCACAAATGGCATGATCAACATGTTAATGGACATAGTGGTTGGAACTCAAGCCCACCTAAAAGGATATGGTTGGTTGAGCTATGGAGACCAATTGTAGTTGTTTTGTACATAGGGAGGTCCCATGTGTCGATTCTTTGAGTTGTACATGAAAATGTGTACAATCATCTGGTTGAAGACCTCACTGGCCATCAGTTTGTGAATGGAAAGTTAGACTTGGTGAGCTTGGTGTCCAAAGATGACTAGAGGCTCGACCAAATGTATTTATTGAGGAACCTCTTGTCCCAATTTGAGATGATAGACCTATGGGATCCCAAAGTGTACCCACACTCATTCAAAGAAGAGTTTAACAGTGGCTTCTACTGTGATATTCTTCTTTGCGGCCATCCATCATAATCGACATCTTCGAGAATGTGTCGACAAACAAAAAAAACACAGTCATTGTCATGCTTAGTATAAGGAGGGCTCGACATGTAATCCATGGATATGGATTCCCAAGGTCGACTAGGTAGGCGCGGAGTATAGAGGCCTTTGTTCTTGATGGTCGGTTTGGCAAAAGCGCAAGCAGTGCAGGATCCTGATGTACTTTCTGACATCCTGTCGAAGGTTCACCAATAGAAATACTTTGGCAAGCACTACCATGGTTTTCTTTGACCCGAAATTCCCGCTGACTCTCGACCAGAAAGTGTGCCTCCCAAACCATCTTGGCATGCTCACTTGAAGGAACACAAAGGCTTCCTAGGTGACATAGCAAGGAATCCTAGAGGTGAAAATTAGGAACTCGCTTACCCTCAAAGAGTGTATTGTATGTGTGGACAAATTTTGATCACTTTTGTAGAGAAGCAAACAATCAAAAGTCTCATGCCCACAAGAGTTGAGCATCGTGGTCAGCACCATGATAGGTGGTCGGATGAGGTAGTCTGCAACATTATTGGTGCTCTTTCTTGTACTTAATGTTCAAATGAAACTGTTGGGTAGATATGTCGACCACTTTGATGGCTTATCGCTCCGCAACTTCCTTTGTGTCTATGAACCGCAAGGGTCGGGCTATTCCGCGGTGGATGACCATATCCTTTCCCAAATGCAATTCTTCCATTGTCGCTGCTTCACAATGGAATACATGTCTTGGTCATAAGGGATACTTTTGGACTGTGTCGGAAGTGTCTCATTGTGATATGCCATTGGATGCCCCCGTTGAGTAAGGGGCTGCCCAATATCATAGTCGAGGCATCCTCGTCTTCGATCTCAAATGGTTACCTAAGTCTGCATGGTTACCCAGTGCAGATCAAAGGTAATGCTTCAAATCTTCGAATGCCTTCTGTTGATATTCAAACCTAAATAATTTTTCTTTTCTCCTCCCTTGAGTCAAGTCACCAAGGACCAAGTGATATGAAAGAATCCCAACAGAACTCAAGCGGTAGAAATTGGCAAGACCCAAAAGATGCAGAGCTCTGTTAAGGGCGGCTAGGGCTAGCCAATCCCGATCGACTTGGATATTGATGGATCCACATGCACCCCCTCTCATCAATAATGTATCCTAAATACTAACCTGGTCATGCCAAAAATTCACTTCTCCAAATCGACACACAAATTGTGCTTCTAAAGTGTTTGAGACCTCTCGGATGTGGTGGAGGTGCTCTTCCCAAGTTTGGGTGAAGATCAAAATGTCGTCCAAGTACACCACTACAAATGAGTTGGTGAATGGTCGCACAATGTCCTCCATCAGCCTCATGAAGGTTGTGGGCATTCACAACCAAAAAGGCATGACCAGCCATTCAAAAGGCCTCCTTGGATTTGAAGGCAGTCTTTCATGCATCAGAGGGTTCGATTGGTACCTAGTGATACCCAGATTTCAAGTCATTCTTTCTTAAATATTTCCTGAGTTGGTCCGTATATCATCAATCTGTGGGATCAAGTACCTATTATGGACAATGATCTTGTTCAGTGCCCCAAAGTCAATGCAGAGTCCCTAAGTCCCATCCTTCTTCTGCACCAGCATGATCGGTCTCCCTCACAGGGTGCTGAACTCGGTCGGATGTGACCTTTCTAACACAACTCTTGAATCTGCCTGATTTCAACATTCGCATCGTAGTGTTGATAGATTGGTCCACTGGGAAACAACTAATCTAGGGTTAGATCGATGGGGTGCTTGACTCCATGTCGTAGAGGCACCCTTTGGGGAGGTGAATATGTACTGCATCTCCATGAACTTATCCATCCGCTATTGTCGCAAGAGGGGCCCTATCTAGAGGTCATGACCACAGTCTTATTCCTTTTCCCTCGGGCGGACCATCAAGAAAACAAATTTCCTAGTTTCGGCAATGAGCTTACTGCATTGTTTTGCACAATAACCAAAGAGATGGCTATAGGCGGTACTATTTCTTGTATCCTTTACATCTTATTGCCTAAAGTATTAATAACAACATGAGGCCTGGAATCATACACAACATGTCACTTCCACAAGCATGGTTGACCTAATAATACATCAAAAAACATCAAGAGGAGCGTCGATAACACCTCATCCGTGAAGGGATTGATGTTGTAGGAAGGCAACATTGTTGGTCGACGCGAGGTATCATCCCTAGTGCAGCCACCTAATAGTGTATGGTTGTGGGGTGTGTTTTGGTCGAAAATCCCAATCGTTTACGATTCCTCTATCGAGATGAGGTTCTTATGGCTCCCACAATGAACTCCATTAGGGAACCCTTTACCCACATCTAGGAATAGAATAGGCACTCCGCCTCCTCTAGATATTCTAGTTCCTTCTTCTGGATATTCATGGTGGCAATATGGCATTGGGCTCTGCATCGATATCCGTTTCCCCATGTCATTCCCCTTGTCAGCTTCTAATTCAGAGTCGGAGCATACATCCAATTCAAAAGCCTTCAAATCGACTACCGCTGATTCCTCTCTTGGCCCAACACTCACTTGTGTTGTGAGGGAGCTCTTATGGAACTCACACCACATCACATTGTGTTGGTTGGTTTTGTAAATCAAATACAATGCTCACATACAATTCACCAGATTGTGACATTGAGAAATGATTGTGAATTGATTAATACAATATTCAAGAAAAACATTAATTCAATAAATACAATTATTAATGTATTATCACAATTTTCTACATTAATAAAAGTAATACATTGAAAATACATTATTTGTATTTTATTGTTATTAATGAATTTATATTTAAATTTCAACATATGTATTGATACTTAAATTTAAACATTACATTAATGTATTGAACATATTATATTAAAGTATTAATATTAAAACATTATTTATATATTAATAAAGTAATTAATTATTACAATGTATTAATGTAGTTATGACTTAATACATTAATGTACTAAAGTATTATTGACTAAATAATACATTAATGCTATATAAATTAATGTATAAAATAACAACCTAAGTATTAAATGTATTAAAAAATTAAAAATAATGTAATTGCAAATTAAAGTATTAAAATATTAATACAACTTATTGTGTGAATGTAATGTATTAATCGATTAATAATAATGTAAAGTACATGATTTCCTCAGATGGGGGTTACGCTTTTGGAGAACACGCTACACCTATGGGGTGGATACAAGTGCAGTTAAATTCCCTCGGTACAACCCTCCTCCCTTGTCCATTTGTGATGTCTAGTTTCATGAATGCCAAGGTTTAGTGCATTGGGACTTAATGGAGACTCAGGCTCGGCTCCTCGCCATCAGTTTGAAACCCATAATTTCCATTACTTCTGCACTAATGGCTACCAGAGCTATCATTTCCTCGGCCCCAATGTTCTCATCATGTGGGGGTTCTATATCGTGCATTTGGTCGTTGTTCACAGTCTCATTCTACTTGTTTTTCTCCATTTCCTCACTCTCACTACTGTTGATTCCATTCGCCCTATGCTCTACTTGTCCATGCCTAGCGAGAAAGGTACGCCTCGACGAGCGCCATCCTATTACAGCCAGTTTCGAAGACAAAAAATGCTCGGGACCAATCTCTTTATCTCTAATCCCATATGGCATCTCACACCACCCACCTTTTTCTGGTAATAATTGGTATGAAGAGGCTCAACCGGAGCCCCTTCTTTCAAGAACAGAGGGTCTCCATGGAGGCTACCCAGTGGAAGAAGAAAATTTTCCCAAATGGGAGGAAATTTTTCCTTTCCTGTCATAAACCACCATGGAGAAACGACCGACCACTTGCACCACTACTCCTTTCCAGGCGCCATCTGAGATAGGCTACATTGTCGAAGAGGAAATCCGTCTTCATGAGGAACACTCGGGATAGAATTCAGCCACCACCATGGACAAGGACCCCGCCACTTAATTTTGCCATCAAGAAATCAGGCCTTCCTATCACGGCTACCATAGATGAGGACCCTGTAATAGATGAAGCAGATGATGAAGTTGATGAATAAGCTCACGCATCTCCCAACTCTTGCAGGCTTACAAAAGACCACCTTCGAGATGCACAGGGATTTGGTAGAGAAACAACACCGCCAGTGGAGTCACAATGTGACATTATCCTTTTTGATCTTAGGTGATCTTCAAATGTTGGTCAAATCATCCTATAGATATGAATATTTTCAAAGTTTTACAAGGAGAGGGAAAGTAACTCAAGTATAAAATCCTCCATAGAAGAATGAAGAGATTATGTTTCCTTATGCCTCGACACATGTTCCCTTGTAAGAGGATTTTTCTAGGTCATGAGACTAGTGTCTAAGGGGAAGGATGAAGCGAGAAGGGTCCTCCATCTATCCTCCATCCCATGTTTTAAACAATTCAAAAATATTGTAGAAATTATTGTTTTAGGATAAATTTGGCTCTTTAGGTTTAAAGAGGTGGTGTCTCTTTTAAATCAACCCATGTCCACTAAGAAGGGTTTAATAGAGTCTTTTCCTAATCTTAGAATCCACTATTACATAGTTTCTTTGCTAAGGAATGGGGCACTCTTCAATATATGGGATTCTGTTCAAAAGAAGCACTACTCTACACTTTCTAGGGTCCTAAAATGCATATGTAGATAGTAGGTTGTCTTGGTAGTGGGCCTACATAAAAATAAGTGATACCCCACCTATGAGATCGACATAGTCATTACAAATAATAATAGATTATGATTATTGTATTTAGATGGAATTAGGTTATCAGACGTCTCATCATGTATATGGAGTTATCATGTAACTGTTAGATTTTGCGATTAATATTATTTCCCACATGCCCATTATATAAAGATAGTCGTATTGAAACATCTCCATATTCTCTTGTATAGAAAAAATATATGATGATTTCAACAAAACATACATGAAAACAACTGACAAAATTTAGATGAAAAACATCATCTCTGCATTATATGAAAATAAAACTAACCACTTAAAATATTTAATTTGAGTATAAAGAACAATATCATTAATATTATGTATAAACAAAATCTAAATATTAAAAATAATCTCTAACCACTTTCTCAACTTTTTGCATATCTCAAAATCTTAGATTGTTAATTTGGTTGCTTACACACTCTAAATCTTAGATTGTTAATTTTGTTTTCTTTATGCTAGGAAACACATTCTTAATTAATATCATTCCAACCATCAATTACTATATTTAATTAAATTTAATATATATATATATATATATATATATATACATATATATATATATATATATATATGGAAAATGGGAATCGGGTCATTAGAAAACATTGAAACATGAGTAGTCCGTTGAGCGATCTCTGAGCTTCTATTTGAAAAATTCACGATCCTTTCAGCGCTTGTGCAACAACTTTTTTTCATCTTGTCTTGAGGAGTGGGTGATTTTAATTTCATGATTACCTGAATTGTGTTAAAAAGATTTCTAGGAGGGTAGAGCAAGTTGTTTCACGAAAGTGCTACTGCAATGAGGCAAGTATTCTTCTTTGTTCATTTTCAAAGTTTGTCTCATTAAACAACATTGTTTAATAATGATGCATTTGGTGAATATTTAACTCTTTATTTGGAAAATTCAGATGGTTTTCATCTTGTGCAAAGTACCTTGTTTTCATCTTGTTTTTCTACCATTGCATATCATCATAATATCATATTAAATGCATTGCAGTCTCATGAGTAGCACCTACAACTTATAATTATTTTATAAAAAAATTTGTTTTATAATTACAAAATCAAGAGAAGCACTTACAACTTTCTAAATTCGATACTAAAAAAATTCGATATTTTCTAAAGTCTCATCCACCAATGAAGAACGACACATCGTTGGACGAGAAATCATATGAAGAGCCACGTTCAACGATTTTTTGTATAAGAAGAGGAAGGTAGCATGAAGCACTGACAACAAAGGTTGACGATCATTGTTGAGACTCACAGGAGTTGCAGATGCACCTAGAGGAGTGGCATGTTGGAGGGAAATGCTAATGGGTTGGATGTTGATCATTTAGCATGTGTAATGCAGCTCAAGATTCCAATGGGGAAGTTGTGCATGCAAATGTGTCGAATGTCGATCATTTGGCTCGTGTACTAGTCAAGTTGATCTACCAAAGGATGTGTTTGAGATGAGTACATGTGTGTAAGTTTCTACTTCATATGTGTTGATGTACTATGTGCTCCCCACTATCTTGGAATATGAAAGATGCATTTCTCGATCCATATATAATAATAAGAGAATTGTCTCGGTATAAGAGAGTTTCAGTGTGCAACAGATTTTATATTGAGTTGGGTATGTTGTCTTTGGTCTAATTGATCCGCATATATGACCATTTGCAAATTTTTTTACTCAGGATCATTTCATTTGTGTATATTAAATACTCTCTCTGAGTATTGAAATTTGTTCCAGTCTCAAGGCCTCTTTCCATCTACATCAACTGGTATCAGAGCATAACGATCTGGGTAGGTATGTACTTGTAGCAACCAGGGGTCAGCGATCCTTGGAGTCGGTCCATATCTACACTTGAAGCAGCCTAAGGTATCCACATTATTTTGTCTTAATCTTGGAGACTTTACTGTTAAGTTATTCCAAGTGAAGAACTAAGTGTGCTCATGAGGAGCACTAGATTGCACATAGGTTCATTACTCTTACCTGTGGGGATGCATTGGCCATGTAAATCCATATTGTGAACAATTCTAAGAGTGTGAGTTGTTGAGAAGCTGTGGGGAGATTGATTAAATTGTTGCAGAATTAAAAGGGAAAAGGTGAAGAAGGTGAGAAAATAAGAGAAAGAGTAGATTGGGGAAGAAATACAAGGGACTAGAAAACAGATAAAACAACATGAAAAAAGAAACAAAGAGAGAAAAGACCGAGCCATGGAAAGAATAATAGGGGCATTGGAGAATGAATAAAATCCGAGAATTGAAAAATAGGGATATTCAAGAGAGGGTCTTATAAGTGGAAGTGTTTTTCTACCAGAAGAATGGGAAGTGCTTGAGCAAGAGCCCATAAAGACCGATAATGCATGTATTGTTCAGAGCATGCAGGAAGGAGATATTTCATAGGTGATCTCAAATGTGGATCGTTTTTGCTACCCAGAAGAAGGTGAAGCACTTGAGGAAGAGTCTGCAAATAACGAATGTGTGTGTGTTGTTCAGAGCATGGAGGAAGAGGCTAAGAAGATTGAGATGTAGATTATTACATGAATGCATGTAAATGCGAGGAGAAGAATGATGCCGCTAATCAATCCCAGAAAATATTGTGGAAACCTTGGTGAAGATTACTTGTGAAGATTGAACTCTGTTGTGTTTTATTTGTGAGTATGATCACCTATGGAATATGCCTACTTTATTGCCTATTCATGGCCGGGAACAACTATTTATGGCAGTGTAATCCAGATTGGCAGCCATGTGTACATAGTCAATATGAATTGCAAAATTCCTCATGGGAGACTAGCTCTTCCAGCTGGGTCCCCACTACTCCACTTATGGGAATTATAACGTATTTCTCAAGGTCGCCTCCTCTCACCTCACAAAATTACGTGGCATATCTTATAGGAATTTTCACCACACTCCATGCATCTTGCTTCGATGGCCTTCCCTTTCCTCTGCACACCAAATCCACGATTTTGTTGATTCCAGAGCCAAAAATTCAAACATTTGTATACATACACAAACCACAGTTAGATAACCACGACACGGTTGTTGTTCCATTAGAACCCGTACATCGGGTTTTGTGCTCAAAATTAAAAAGGTGTTGAGTTTCCATCCCATGTCACGAGATACATGATCCTTGACCTTCATATACTGGAAACGCTCTGACTCGACCGTTCAAGTCCATTTGAGGCTATAAATTGAGCCATACAAGCCTTTAGGGGAATAATCATAGAGAGCGAAGCCACTCTGCAGAAATTTTACCTCATATTGAGTCTACATCTCTTTGTCCTGAAAGTATGAACTTCTTTGTTCAACCCCTGAACCTCTTCATATCATGAGAAGAAGAACCCAATTACTCCTACTACTTGTGAGCTTGGCTTTGCAGAGGATTGAAGTGGTGAAGGCCCGTGGATTGGAGTTTATCACCTATGTAATTCTGCTGATTACATTAATAGAAATACTATTTTCTCATCCAATTCATATGTTGCAAATATTTGCATTACTTTCCATGGGCATATTTGTTATACATGCTAATGGATTATGCTATTTATATGCTAATGTGTCATATAATTTATATGCTTGTGTATCTTGGGTATTGAAGGCAAGTTCCAGATATCAAGCGTTTCAAGACATTGTATTTATGTTTGTTTGTTTGTTCATGTGTGGGAGAGTATGTTTTGCATGCTTGACCTTTTCTCTTTCCTCTATGAGACATGTAATGGGTGTGTATACTTTCTTGCTCATACTTCCCCTCCTTTATAAGATGTATTGAATAGGTCTACATTTAAAAATAATTTTTATTAAAAAAATATTCTTCATAATATACCTTCAATATCAATATTTTCAAATTTACTATATTTTCAATTATTTTTATTTCTCATTTCATTTTTATGTTAAAAATTACTACATAATTATTTTAATTTCTTTTAATTTTATTTTTAGTTTTGTAAGTTTCCATAACAGTTTTGGAAACAAAAAGCAAACGACAATTAGAAAATCTCTCACTAAAAAGCAAAAGCCCAGGCCCAATAATAAAAACAGGAGCGGGCCACAAAAAGCGAAAAAGCAAAAGCGCAAGCCCACACAAAACAAAAACTGCAGTAGAAAATGGCAGTTACACAAAATCTCTCACGAAAAGCAAAAGCCCAGGCCCAACCCTAAATGCAGGTCCACCACAAAACATAAATTGGAGATGAAGTGTTTGCGGTTAACGTGGAAAGGTGGTGAAGTTACAGATCACTACGTTGGCAAAAGAGGAGCGGGATGCAAGCAGCTGGACCGTGGGAAGGTGATGGTGAAAGATCGCAGCAGCAGCAGCGGCGGATATGAAGAGCCGAACAATCATTATTAAGAGCCGAACAATCGATGTTGATGAAAGATCGCAGCAGCGGGGGATATGAAGAGCCGAACAAGAATGCAGCAGTGGTGGTGAAAGATCGCAGCAGCGGCGGATATGAAGAGCCGAACAATCCATGTTGGAACGAGAACAGCAGAGCATGGAGCCGAACAAGAGGATGAGGAGATGGAAGGCTATCAACTCCCACAGCGTCCCTGCAGTCACGATTTCGTGATGCAGCTTCGAGGCCTGGGCTAATGAGTTTCGATCCGGGGTCTGTTGATGCTGTTTCTCGTAATTTTATCCTTCGCAGGTGCCCTGCCTCCTGCCTTGGAGCAGTGGCATGTTGTACCCAGATAAACAGGAGAAGTGTAATTGAAGAAATGAAGGGATTAAAATTGTTAAGCAGGAATTAGAGGATCAGCTGGAGCAGTGAGATGGTGGAAACGCTTCAGGAGAAGAAACAAAACAACTCATGTGATTCGCCCGAGTGAAGCACTGCGGACTGTGATGTCAAGGCTGCTACCTGCTCTAAACGAAGGTATGGAAATCCATGGTTTTACTTTTATTTTTCGTTTCTTTGATGAATTTTTTCCTAAAAAATTGAGGTTTCTTTGATGAATTTTCTCTCTAAAATATAGAGATAGCTCTGCAACGGAGCACTAGAAATAGCTCTTGGCAGGCTCTTTCGTATTCTTGGATTGCAGTCCGTGGCATTCATTGCATGCTTATGATACTCCAAACATTATACACACACCCAAGTTCTTGTTGTAATCAGCCATTTTCTGCTTTAACTCCTTTAGCCTCCTCGAAATGGTCGGCTGTTCCTAACGATGTATCCTTATCCATAACAATTTGGCCGCGAGATGGACTACGGCTGTAACACAGATTCACAACATAACAAAAACCCTAGAAATGAATCTGTTCTCCTTCATAGATATATTTTATGTTTGATTCCTTGGTTGTCCAGGGATTGTGAAGCTGAGAATTTATTTTTTCTGTCTTTGTTTTTAGATGAATTGTTTCTGTCCTTGTCCTTGTTTTTTGGATGAATAAAAATAACATCTTATAAAAAGCTTATTATCTTTTTTTTATAAGATGTTATTTTTATTATTTCAAATAATATTAGATTATAAATTTAAACTAAAATAAAAATATCAAATATGAAAGACACACATTGCAGTTTTTAAAATGATGAGTGGTTTGTTAGATTGGAATACTCATCCCATTAAAGAAGTAATGATATATTTCTCACATGCACAAAATCCCGAATTTTTAACTACAATGTGATTTTGTTATGCTATGCCTTTCAGAAGTTCGTTGTGCTTTTCATTTAAGGCAATCCTGAATTTTAAACTTCAATGTGTGCTTTTTGTTATACTATGATCTTTTCTATGCAGTTCGTTTTGCTGTTCGTTTCCTATCTGCGCTCTCTATGTGTACGTATATGTAATGTGATTAAAATCAAGGCAAACCTGAATTTTAAACTTCAATGTGTTTTTGTTATGCTATGCTGTGTTCTCAGCAGTTCGTTGTGCCTTCTTTTCCTATCAGCTACTGCATGTAATGTGATGTGTTATGTGGTAGATAAATAGAGACGCAACCTCTATATAAATCAGCTGCATGTTTGATGATAGACATGAAACAGAGGATTATCTCCTTTCATACATTTTATTTTGCTTACTTTTCTGTTTGTTTAATAGATGCTTCTAGATCAATTGGTATGGAAAGCATGATTTCTAGGAGATAGTGCAAATAGTTTATGGATCAATAATCATGTGGTAGGTACATTTTTTCTTCTAACTTTGCTCTTTTCAGTTTCTAATGGCTTGATTTATTTTAATGAATTTAGGGAAATAACAAGGATTTTCAAATTTCAGTGTTGAATAATTTTCAAGAGTTAGTGAATACCATTGTTAAGATAAGCTTATTCCCCGGTTCAATAATTTTCAAGAGTTGGTGAGTACCATTGTTAAGATAATCTTATTCATCTAATTTAGATGAGAAGAGTTGTGTTACTGATATTTTATATGGATAAATGAGATACGGTAGAGTTTATTAGGTAAAATGGCCAACATGGTTTACCAACCAAGGTCTTAGTATTAAAACTTCAACCTGAATCGCTTGGTTCAAAAATATTATGTATTTCTTCTTGTTTTTATATGATAAATGAGATATGGTAGAGTTTATTAGGGAAAATGGCCACCATGGTTTACCAACCAAGGTCTTAAGTATTAAAACTTCAACCCGAATCCCTTTGGTTCAGAAATATTCTATGTCAATGATGCCACTACTGGCTAAGCTTATGGATCCTAATGCTAAGAATTTTCAATATATCTTTAAAGCTCAAAGCATTTTTGATGAAAACAAAATTCTAGACTATGACGATATACTTGTGCTCATTATAAAAATGATATCACCAAGATAGTTGAGGGGTTTGATGCATTCCTGAGAGAGAGAGGAGAGAGAGAGAGAGAGAGAGAGAGAGAGTGGGGGGGCATGAGTCATAGAGAGTCGGGAGAAAGAGAGAGGCAGAGAGATTGGGGTGAGGAAGGACGGAGGTGGAGGGGGGGAGAGGGAGAAAGAGGAGAGGAGGGGATATATACAGAGGGAGTGGGAGAGATAGAGAGAGAGGGATATGGAGAGAGAGATAGAGAGAGAAAACAAGAGAGTGGGGGTAGAGAGAGGAGGGATTATAAATAGAGAGGGATGGAGACCAAAGATAGAGAGAGAAGTAGGGGTGAGAGGAGAGATATACGAGAGATAGAGAGATAAGTGGGGGCTGAGAGAGAGGGAGAGATAGAGAGAAAGAGATAGTGGAAAGAGGGATATAGGGAGAGAGAGGGGTTGAAGAGAGAGAGAGAGAGTTGGAGCAACGTAGAGAGAGAGAGAGAGATATGGGGGATGGTAGAGAGAGAGAGAGAGAGACAGAGAGAGAGAAGTGGTAAGGAGAGAGAGAGAGAGAGAGAGAGAGAGAGGTAAGTAAGGACAAAGAGAGGTGGAGAGAGATAGAGATTGAAAAAGGAGAGGTGGGTGGAAAGAGAGGAAAGGGGGGATAGAGGAGCAGGATGAGGAGTGCGAGAAGGAGATATGGGTGATAGAGAGAGAGTGAGTGAAACGAGAGGAGGTGTAGAGAGACATAGGGTGAGGAGGCCAGAGAGGGGGAAGAGAGAAAGAAATGGAGAGAAGGGATAGAAAGAGAGAGGATGAGGGATAAGGAGAGGAGGGAGAGAGAAAGAGAGGGTGAAGGGGTAGAGGTGAGAGACTGTGAGAGATATAGAGGGAGAGGGCAGAGAGGAATAGAGGGAGTGGGGATAGAGAGAGATGGATCAAGGAGAGATAGAGAGAGGAGGTAGCTTAAAGAGAGGTTGTGTGAGAGAGAGAGAAGAAGGAGATAGAGAGAGGGTGTGAAGGGGGAGGGTGGGGTTTTGACAGAGAGAGAGAGAGAAGGCTAGAGACAACTGATAGACAGAGAGAACATATGGTGGAGAGAGGTGTGTGAGAGAGAGAGAGGAGAGAGAATCGCAAGGAGAGAGAGAGAGAGAGAGAGCTGTGGGGGAGGAGGAAGAGAGATAGAGATAGAGAATTGGGGGGTGGGGAGAAGGCAGGAGAGAGGGAGAAAGAGAGAGAGAGAGAGGGGGGAGGAGGAAGAGAGATAGAGATAGTGAACTGGGGGGAGAAGGAGGAGAGAGAGAGAGAGAGAGAGAGAGAGAAAGAAATAGGCCACGAGAGAGAGAGAGAGAGAGAGAGGGAGGAGGAGAAAGAGACAGAGGAGGGTAGAAAAGAGAGGGGTGATTGAGAAAGAGAGGGGGGTAGAGAGAAAGAGAGGAGATATAAGGATAGAGAGAGAGCTGGAGTGAGAAAGAGAGGAAAGGAGAGAGAAAGAGAGGGTCGGAAGAAGATAGGGAGAGCGGAGCCTAACGAGGGAAAGGGGAGGGAAGGAGGGGAGTGAGTGAAGAGGGAGAGAGAGGAGTGGGATAGAGACAAAGAGAGGACGGTCAAGAGAGAGCAAGAGAGAGATTGTGTGTAAGAGAGAGAGAGAGTGAAATGGGAGATGGTGGTGTGAGAGAGAGGAGTGGGGGAGAGAGACACCCAGGGGAGACAATGAGAGAGGAGAGGGGAGAGAGGCAAGAGAGGGGAGTGAGTGGGGGAGAGGGAGAGGGAGGGAGGGACATAGAGAGAGTGGTCATTGGTAAGAGAGATCGAGAGTGAAAGGGAGAGAGTGGGTCTTTGAGAGAGAGGGGGGAGAGAGAGGAGAGAAGGGAAGAGCCATAGTTAGTAAAAGTGAGGGGTGAGAGAGAGACAAAAATTGGGTGAGGAGGAGAGAGCTTTGGTGAGAGAGAGAGATAAGTGGGGAGCGATTGATAGAGAGAGAAAAAGGAATGGATATAGAGAGATAGGGAGAGGAGAGAATGGGACAGAGAGTGGGGAGAGGACGATTGGAGAAAGATAGAGGGGGTAAGAGAGAGATAGAGAAACGTAGAGAGAGAGAGAAAGAGAGAGAGAAGCGGGAGAGGAGATGATAGAGAGGGGTGAGATGGGAGAGAGAGAGCGGGGGAGAACAGGAAGGGTAAGAGAGACAGAGGGAGAGAGAGGGAGAGGAGGGAAGAGTGATAGATGGATGATGACGGGTGATGAGAGTGGAGAGAGGGAGGAGGGGAGAGAGAGAGAGGGGTGGCAGGGATATATATATATATACATAGAGAGAGAGAGAAGGGGAAGAGAGATGAGAGAGAAGTGTGGGAGAGAGAGAGAGAGAAGGGTGGGAAGAGAGATCGAGAGAGAAGTGGGGAAGAGGGAGAGAGAGAGAGGGTGGTTTCAGAGAGAGAGACAGAGGTGGGGATGGCACAGAGAGAGAGAGAGAGAGAGAAATGGGAAAGAGGAAAAAGAGAGGGGTGAGCAGGAAAGAGAGATAGGAGGTAGAGAGAGAGAAGTGGTAAGAGAGATAGAGTGGAATGAGAGTCTTACAAAATATTTTCATCACCCTCATGACCAATGATAGTATATGTGTATTTACCATTATAAGAAGCATCATTTTCCTATTCCCTGAAGGCTTTTGAATAAATAAGACTTTCTCTAAGAGATGAAATAACCTTTTCCTTATTGAAAAACCCTATCAGCGAAAAGTTCGCCGCACCTTGCCCATGTTAAGGGTGTGTGACAATTGCAAATCGCTGCATGTTGCACCATAGCGGGATCATGACGCCATAGGTTTCCTCATGTTGAGGGTGCGACGATGTGTAAATGAAGGAAAAAGAGGAATTTCTTGAAGGTTCTAAAATGGAATCTTCGAAAGGATGAGGTGACCTCTGATCGGGTTGGATATTACTCACTTCTATGATTTAGTGATCATCCTAATCCATTCATCCCTTCACCTTCACTCTATATAAGAATGGATATCTCATGAGAAAGGCCAAGCTGGCTTATGTATGAAAAATTATGCTGAATATTGTGCTTGTCATAGCTTTGATTTAGCTTTCCAAGTCAGGCTGTGTATACTCTTCATCAAAAGAATTCGAGAAAGGTGTGTTGAGGCAAAGGGCCATCAAAAGGGGACCTTGAAACATCAAGGAACAGGTTTTATTTCATCAATATAATGAAATAATACATTTCTTCCATATAAAAGTGTCTCCATTTTATAACATAACCCTTGATCTTATGTGCATAGGTTCTCATTGGAAATATATATATTGTTTCTCTCTCTTTGTTGGTTTGTTGGTTTTCACACTCAACCAAGCCATTGTGTTCCACTGCGGACCAAGTGTGGCCAAATGAGCCTATTTTCCCATCAATTATGGCATATTTTCGACCAACGCGCCTATTATTTTGGTGTGCGGTGTTTGCCACATGCTCTTCCCTTGTTCCGCCGATAATCGCGGGCTTTCCATGGGTGTGTGTTGATGGGGTGGTCCAACCTCTCCGGTGCACCCATGATGCCATGGGAAGATAATTCTACTACTTGGTCATGCTCCCAAGTTACCCCACCCCTTCCCAAATGCAAACTCGAGTCTTCATTGTGTGTTGCAAGGGAAGAAGTGTGTGTGACCCCTTGGGAAGTGCACATCACCATTGTACTTCAAGGTTCTCCTACCCACACCCATAATACAAGATCTTTCCCAATCAATCATTCCCTCCCTGTGCTCCCCATTTGTCCTCTCACAGAATCTTCCCAAAAAGTATGCTTTCCCTATGGGTGTCACACAATGTATTTTTATGTTAATATTTTTCATTGTGTTTTTGTGTTAATGGTTTTCATTTTATTTTATGAATAAAATTTGAGTAAGAAAATAATGTTCCATCCCAATAGCATAACTAAAACTTAATTGATAACTTAACATTATAATATATAAAAACTATTATCCTTTCTACAATACATTGTCAAAATTATGATTGGCAAAGTTATCTTACATACCATAAACATATAAAAAGTAAATCATGTTATATATATATATATATATATATATATATATATATATAATTACCTTAATATGTTTCACATTATTAGATATAATAGATATTTCTTAAATAATTTTCTAATGTTTCAATGTGCTTTGTTATGCTATACTCTTTTCAGGAAGTTCGTTGTGCTCTTCGCTTCCATCTACATTGTGTTTGTCTCAGGTATGTAATGTGATGTGTCTGGTAGTGAAGGTAACATAGAAACACAACCTTCATAAATCAATCCGAGGTTGCTAATACGTTCCATTGTTTGATGATAAACACGAAGAGAGGAGACTTCCATCATTTTGCCGGGTTGGATAGATTGGTGAGTTTATGATCGCATGAGAGATCTACTCTGATTATATCGATGTAATTTTGAATATTTGTGTTGATCTCTAATTTGTTTGGTTTATTGTCCTCTTTTAGCACCTAACTAAACACTTCATAGATTTTATTTTTATTACTTTTTTTGTTTGTTTTAATTGATGCTTATAGATCAATTGGTATGGAAAATGCATGATTGCTAGGAGGTGCAAACTGCTTCTAGATCAATAATCATGTGGTAGGTAAAAAAAAAAATCTAACTTTGTTGTTTCTCGCTTGATTGATTTTTAGTGAATTTAGGAAAATATCAAGGAATTTCAAATTTCAGGGTTCAATAATTTTCAAGAGTTAGTGAGTATGATTGTTAAGATAAACTTATTCGGCTAATTTAAATTCACAGAATCGGTCAATGATGTGATCGAAGTCTGACTAAAAATTTGACACACACATATATGTCGTATTGTGAAAAAATCTATGAGAGATTGATTAAAGACTCTTATTATGAGATAGCAATAGACTTCAGAGCCCTAGACACCGTATTCCCTTCTCAATTATAGATATTTCATTTTTCATCTATGAAATTCTACGCAATCCTTGGCACTCTTCCATGGTAATACTTACCATAGTGTAGAGGTTGCAGAGTCACAGACTAGAAATACTTACCATCACGGCTAAGCGAGATGCACACATGCAAGTGCCCAACACTAAATCCACACATTGTCTCCATGATCGGTACCAAATATTTCCTCAAATTAACTGTCAAATGGATAGATTAACTTCCTCTTTGTTTTGACTTGTGGCTAGATTAACTTCTTATAGAGAGAGAGAGAGAGAGAGAGAGAGAGAGAGAGAGAGAGAAGAGAGATATAGAGAGATAAGTGGGGGGAAGAGGGAGAGAGAAGAGTAAAGAGAGAGAGAGGGGTGACTGAGAAAGAGAGATATGGGGAAGAGAGAGAGAGGGAGGGGTCTGGAGAGAGAGAGAGAGGGGGGGACGGTTGGATATATGTAGAGAGAGATGGGGATCTAGAGAGAGCGAGAGAGAGGGTGGGGGTGTTGGAGAGAGAGAGTGATCCAAAAAGGATCCAGAGAAGGCTAAGAATAGCTCAGAACTCACAGAGGAAACTCATAACACTCATAATGGCTCCAACACACAAAGAAAGGGAAAAAATTCAAATTTCCCAAAACTAGACAAATATAAAACTTTCCTTAGGTTTTAGTTATCAAGCATACTAACTAACAAAATATGTCCAAAACTTCTTGGGATAACGCTTGGATCTCCTGATGGACACAATGAAAGCTACTCCAACTAGCAAAAGATCTCCAACCTGTGGACAATTCTTTGTCCCAACCTACAACACTCAAGGACGACTCAGCCCAACCTAGCTCCCAGGTTTCATGGTTTCTTTTTTCTTTCTTCATTTATGCTGAGAATTAACATTCTCTTTCATGCTTTGTAAGACAGTCAGTCATGGCCATTGCACAGTATAAAACTCTGCTCTTTTTTTTTGTCAGACCCATTTTCAGTTACAGTTTCATACATGTTTGATGGCCACTTGTCCTGGTTTCCCTGTTGTAGCGGGAAAGGTGGCAGAATCATGTTTTTGTATAGACACATAACGATGTGAATATATTTCTGGCCTCTTTTATTTACAAAAAAAATGTATTAATTAAATAAGATATTAATAATATATTGTTAATGTATAAAATAGTATATACAAGTATTAAATATATTATTAAATTAAAATATTAATGTAATTTAAAAATTAAATATTAAAAAATTA
>SNQJ01S0111450.1:0-28807 GCA_010110895.2 Picea sitchensis | reverse complement strand
AATTTAACAAACAAAAAACAAAATATAGCAAAACAATTAAAAAAATAAAAATAAACTATAATTACACACAAATCAAATATACAATTAAAAAAATAAACTAAATAAATAAATAAAAATATTTATTTTTTTTCCTTAAATTTTTGGGTTGGAAAGGGCATGGGTGTATATAAACATTTTTTTCTTTAATTTGTTTGAAATGCATTAAACATTTTTTTCCATTGTAATTGTTTGAGATGCATTAAACATTTTTTGCATTGTAAATTTATTGATTTTTTTTTAATGTAAAATATATTTTTTATTAAATTTTATTTAAAAAAATTATTTTCTTCTTATTTTGGGATTTTTTCATTTGATTTTATTATTATTTTTTAAATGTTTATGTTTGCAACAATACAAGTATTTGAGGTTATGGTTTCAAAAAAATTGTAATTTAAGCACTTAAAAAATGAGGGTACTACTAATAACATTTATTTTAAATTCACGAGTTGATTTAAAATTTTGGTTACAAGCATTGGTTGTCAAGGCCATGATTTCAAAAAAGTTGCAATTCTAACCTCCAAAAAACGAGGGTTTCTATTGGGAACACCATTTTTCAACTTAAGAGTTGATTTTAAGTTTTTGGTTTCAACAATACCGATTATTATGTCCATAGTTTCAAAAAAGTTGTAATTTTAACATTGAGAAAAATAAGTGTTGTTGTTAGTGCCAATTTTCAATTTAAGAATTGATTTTAAGGTTTATGTTGGGAACATTATGATGTTGTTAATACCATGATTGCAAAAGGTGGTAATTTTAATGCCACTCTTATTCAACTTTCATTTTTTAGCTCTTCCTCTTTCCTCTTCCTGTATGCTTCTGCATCTGCTTCAACTTTCTTCCTCAGTTCTTCTTCTTCTTTCTTTTTTGTACTTCAACATTTGCTTCAACTTTCTTTAGCCTTGGTTTTTTCTTCAACTTTAGCATTTTCTTGAGTTTTAGTTCTCTTCTTTCCCTCTCCCTCTTTTTAGTAACTGAAATTTTGCAATAACCTTCTTTACTTCTTCCTTTTTATTTTTTATTTTCTTTTTATCTTAGTATGTAACTCATCATTATCATGTGAAAAACACATCTCTTTGGTTCTCCAAGTTCATTTTTTTTTATCTGAATAAGTGAAAGTAATTTTCACTTCAATCCTATGTTTTTTAACAATTCCCAATAAATCATGTATCTGATATGTTTTGAGTAAAAAGTGATAGGATTCTATTTTCTCCCCTTCCATTCTTTCCCATGAAGAATTATCCAACCCATACAAAAATCTATGAACACAAGCTATGGGGGACAAAGTTTATTTTGGTGCTTTGAGAGGTATGTGTTGAAATCATGTAGAGTGTTTTGGTAACCAATCTCTCTAATTACTAGCTTTTACTAGCTTGCAAGGCACATGGGTTGGCAATGTATGATGAGGTTTTGTTGCTCCATAAATCCTAATATATGTATACTTATCATCATGTACCAATTTTCATTTCTCTGCAATACTTTTATAGTTTTTTTAGACAATCTTGGGCATGACTTGTGAAATATTAGCTTATATAAGGGTGCAAAATATTAACTCATATAGGTCAGATTTTTACCCTTGTTTCAAAAAGTGATGCTACCAATAACACTCTTTTTTTTAGAAGTGGTTAAAATTGCAACTTGTTTGAAATCGCAGCCTTAACATTGCAAACATAACCCTCAAATTGAAAAAGGATGTTTTCATTAGCACTACTATTTTTAGGGTTAAAATCAACTAATAAATCTAAAAGTTTATTACTTTATAATTTTTTTTTTTAATGATTTACATAAGAAAATAATTAAGTGGAAAAAAAACACTCCTAAACAATTTTTTTGAGGAAAAACAATGGTTTAAGAAATAAAAGAACAAAAACAATTGTTGAAAATCTTTAAAATAAAGAATGAAAAAAAAAATGCAGAATGCGATTTTTTTAATAAAAATGGAGTAAGAAATGGGCAAAATGTAATTTTTTTGGGGAAAAATAAAATAGCCCATAAAATTCTAAATTTAAAAGCACAAAACTTGTAAAACACAAGTTTTTTTTATAAATTTATTTTTAAAAAATGCCTAAAATAAAAATTATAAAACATTTACATTAAAAAACATAAAAATAAAAATTAAAAACATAAGTGTTTAAAAAAATTTAAAATATAATGACAAAATAAAACATTAAAAATAAAATGCCATGTTTTTAAAATTTTTAAAATAGTAGTGATGATGATGATTAAGATCCACTAAGACCTAATTGGTCTATCAGGCCTTAAGAGGGTGGTTACTTGTGATTCTTTACAATTTGTTTCTATCTTTTCGAAAGAATTAAGAGAAACTTTCCAAGATCCCCATACTTTTGTTGAGTTTAGAGATTAGGAAGGTTGGTAGTGT
This sequence comes from Picea sitchensis, assembly GCA_010110895.2. Taxonomy (NCBI): domain Eukaryota; kingdom Viridiplantae; phylum Streptophyta; class Pinopsida; order Pinales; family Pinaceae; genus Picea; species Picea sitchensis. The sequence goes on along the minus strand of SNQJ01S0111450.1, from coordinate 26,391 downwards.
GATCAATATTTTGAAAATGAGATCTAGTATGAGTATAGAACAGAACCATCCCCAAGAAAAAGTGTTTTCATCTTCAACCTTCTTAGTGTCACAAAGGTGACACACTCTTTCATCCATGGCGTTTTAGGAATGGAATGCCTTGTTTCACTATGAAGCTCATGAGCTAAAATAAAAAACATTAAAATAAAATAAAATGCCAAACTAAAACTAAGGTATAATAAAAAATAAATGAAAACAAAATAACATTAAATTTAAAAACATATATTTAAATATTAAAAAATCAAATTAAAATAAAAAATTCAACCCTAACTACATTAAAATATAATCTAAATCTTAAAATTACATCAAAAGCATAAAATTTAAATCTTAAAAAATTACATTAAACGCATAAAAAATAAAACTAAAACATACGTGTTTAAAAACTTTAAAATATAAGGTTAAAATATAAACATTAAAAAAATAAGAAACTTAGATGCTAATCCTAAATGTAAAAAACAAAAAGGAATTTAAAATTAAAAAAACAATTTTTTTTTTTTTTTTTTTTTTTTAAATTATAAAAAAATGTAAATTGTGTTTCACGAACCATTGCAATTGTTTTTAAGTTTTAATTATTTATATTGATGATGATTATTACCTGTTTTTCTTGAATTGTGTTTTAATTTTAATTTAATTTTAAGATTTAGATTATGTTTTAGTGGTTTAATGTGTTTTTTTTTAATAAGTAGATGCTTTTAAGTTTTAATTATTTATATTGATGATGATTATTATAACTTTTGTTTTTAATTGTTTTTATTAATATTAATTTAATTTTTAAGATTTAGATTGTATTTTTTTAATTAATTAGTTCTTTTTTTTAATAATTAGAATAGTATTTTTTTTTTTTTTTTTTTTTTTTTTAATCCTTAATTTTTTTTTTTTTTTTTGATTTTAATTTTTTGTGTGTGTGTTTTAATGTAATTGTTTTTTTTACTCTTTTTAGTTCTATTTTTTTTTTAATGTAATTATTTTGTTATAATTTTTATTTTTTTATAATAAAAATTGATATTTTAGTAAAAAAAATTCAATTTTTATTATTTTTAAATTTAGAATTTTAATAATCATCTTTGATTTTCTTAATTTGTTTTTACATTTTTTTTTTTTTTTTTTTTTTTTTTTTTTTTTTTTTTTTTTTTTTTTTTTTTTTTATTTTTTTCTTTATTTTAGAAGATTTAAAAAAAATTTAAATTGTTTTTACCTTTATTTTTGTTTAAAGTGTTTTTTTTGCCAATTTAATTATTTTCTTAGTGTAAATTGTTTAAAAATAATAATTTAATTAATGAATTATAAAGTAATAAAAGTCTTGTATTTTTCCTGGAGTTATGGGTGGATTTTGGCAATGAGGTGTAGATCGATTAGTGGGTAGAGTCTTTGTCAAAGACAATCCTTGCGGCAGTCATTTAAGTTCCCGAACCTTGCAAACCATTATTATTAGATAAAACATGGACGGGCATGGGGTTACTCAATGGTAGTGATCAGAATATTGTCACATGATTCTGAGCCATGGAGTTTCTATTCCTCGGATAAAATAAAATAGGCCAAGTAGCACTGGGTAGAATTGATTTTTAGTGTTGTATTTAAGTGGTGCTAGTGGTCAAGCCGGAACAATTTAGGTCATAGTTTTAACTCCCCCAAAAGGGTAAAACTCTTGGTAGCATCCTTTCAGTCGAGGGGTCCATTTAGGGTTATATCCACATTATGTTAGATATTAAAGATGCAATTTCAGGCAGTTTACCAATTTTAACCACCTCTAAAAAGGGTGCTATTACCGGTAACACCACTTTTTTTATTTGGGAGTTAAATTTGGTGTTGTACCCAAAAATATCACATTTTTTATCTAGGATTCTCATTTTGATATCCCGTTGGTGAGAAAAAAAAATTTAAATTGTTTTTTTTACCTTTAAATTTTTTTTTTGTTTAAAAGTGTTTTTTTGCCAATTTAATTATTTTCTTAGTGTAAATCATTTAAAAATAATAATTAAATAATTAATAAATTATAAAGTAATAAAAGTCTTGTATTTTTCCTGGAGTTGTAGATCAGTTGGCAATGAGGTGTAGATCAATTGGCGATAGAGTGCGTTGTCAAGGCAATCCTTGCGACGTCATTTGGTTCGAACCTTGCAAGCCATGTGTACCGTGCGTGGAACCACATGGGTACGCATAGAGGTTATAGTGGTAGTGATCAAAATCAACCTTGTGTCACATGATTACGAGCCCGCCCAGTTTCCTATTCCGCCAGATAAAATAAAATAAAATAAAATAGCACTTTTAGATTTAGGAGTCGATTTTTAGTGTTGTATTTGCGATGGTGCTAGTGGTCAAGGCCACGTTTTAATTAGGTCATAGTTTTAACTCCCCCCCAAAAGTGGCGCTACTGGTAGCATCACTTTTCAATTCGAGGGTCAATTTCAGGGTTATATCCACATTATGTCGCGATGTCAAAGATGCAATTTCAAACAAGTTGCAATTTTAACCACCTCCCAAAAAAAGGGTGCTATTGGTAACACCACTTTTTTATTTAGGAGTTAAATTTGGTGTTATTTACCCAAAAATATCACATTTTTTATCTAGGATTCTCATTTTGATGTCACAGTTCTCGTTAAGTTGATAAATTTGTTTGAGTATATATTTATGCTCCCAAATATATTTAAAATATAGATAGACAACAAGTTGATTAGGTTTCCAAGACCAACCCATGCTTATGAATGAATTGGAGGCACATACTACATCCAAGAGATAGAACTACATAAAATTCCAAAGGAGTCGTGGATGGATCAAGCTTGGGATTTTTAGAGTTTTTCTTATTGAAAAGGACAAGATGGATGCTCATTTAAAGACAATCCCTTTATTTGCAATGGCATGAATCAATGGTACTTGAACTATCTTCGAATGCATAGATGTTTTTCCCAATACAACCTACTGATACACTGAGCAACACACATGTATTCTCTGCACCCATTCATTCGTCAAAAACTCTTCAACCTTTGTGAAATTATAATCTGCCTCTAAATCAATAGTTAAGGATTCTATGCATTTTCCGTTTAAATTAGCATGATCAATTAACCACATGATCATTCAATTAGCCACATGATCATTCCATCACACAACACCACCTTTAGTTTAAAAACAACATTATGAATATAAAACCTTCACAAGTTTCTTTCTCCAATGAAATAAGCCTATTGTTTTTCATTTACATCAGATGTAGTTGACCATCCTACCCCATCTTTGGTAAGCAAGAATAGTTCTCCATAATAATGAACATGATTAATTATGATTTAATGTGAGGTATCTTCATATATTGGACTTTTAAAATTCTTGACACTATCTCCATAGTTAGTTGTTTCTATTTGGCTAGTTACTCCTCCTTGGATTTCTTTTATTTCACTCATTTCTTTTTCTTACCTTGTTTATTGGGCGCCATATATATGAGTTTGTATTTCACCCATTCGAAACAACATAGCACATCAAAATTCATTAATTCCTTGGATTTCTTTTATTTCACTCATTTCTTTTTCTTACCTTGTTTATTGGGCGCCATATATATGAGTTTGTATTTCACCATTCGAAACAACATAGCACATCAAAATTCATTAATCAAATAATTATTTAAGCAATTTCGAAGAAAAAATTAAATTTTTTTATATTGTTTATTCAAGATCAAATTAGCCTTGCGAGTAAAACAAGGCGTACCTTTATTTAAGAAACACCTTGTTTGAATTTTCGATGGGCTTAGTCGAATACTTGTTTGAAACAAGATTATTGTTAAAGCAACAAAGGATTAATTAAAAGGAGCAATCAAACAATCATTGATTCTAGATTCAGGTTGGGAAACAACAATCAAATGCTAAATGAGTTTGCATTTTAATGGGGATAGGGAGAACTCCACATGTCTTTTGGAATTTGCTCAGTCCTTCATTGGAATGGAAATATAAATGAAAAACTATTCAAGAGTAACTCCTTACAAGTCATCATTTGAAAGTTATAGAATATGATCGAGGTGAAGATGGATAAAGTAAAAAATAAAAAATCCACTTAATTGTAAACAACTTTTTTGATAAGTGGTTCAACAACACTTCTCTCATTTGAATAAATGGATCACTTTCACTTCTCTCATTTGAATAAATGGATCACTTTCTTAATGAATGGAAATATATCATTACGCATGATAAGAAATTTTGAATAAAACTAAGAACATTATAGCTAAAACTAAGAACAATGCATGCAATTTAAAAATAACAATTGAATGAGTGATAAAAAGGAATGGAGTTATGTAGGTGTAGTAGGAATATAGGGGTCCTAGATAGAAATCTAGCAAGCTTCTTGTGTGCACTTCGAATGTTACAAAAATGAGCAAAGGAATTTCAATGACTAGTTCCAACTCAACTTTCTAGCAATGAGCAATGTAATGTGAATTTTGAGCTATTTATAGGCCAACATTCAAAATATACTATTTAATTAGAAAGGGTAATAATGGGATACTCCATAGATTTTGAATTGAAATCTCATTAATGAGCACATTTGCATGTCTTTCTGAAAGAATGGTCCTTTATGGGATTTTTTCCAAGTATTGAATAAGGAGCCCGATTGTGAAATCGAGGTTGATTAAGAAATCGGGGGTCCAAATGCTTTCAAGTGTGAATTCAAAGGTGGGGTTAATAGAGAAATTGGTCTAAACTATGATATTAGAGCTTGATGCACTTTGTAAAACAAGACCAATTGGGGAATCAAACTTGATTTCTCTTAGTTAGCTTAGGTATCTCGCAATCACATGGGGCAGTAGTCATATCATCCGATCGTTTAACTTAAATTTTTGTGTTCCAGGACGAAAAGATTGAGCTGGCCGTTCTTGTTGAAGCCTCCTAAGTGTACCTCGGCTCACAATAGAATGTATTGAAACTCTTGCCTCGACGTTGATAAATGAACATTGGGTCTCCAGTGTTACAATATTACCAGTAAAAATCAAGATGCAATAAAATAGGAGAGCATCGCAAAAAAGGTTGAGGAGGATGAGATAGAGAAAAATAAATGTGAGCAATGTCGAAATGGTTGACGAGATGAGATAAAGTGCGGACAATGATGAGAATAGAGACTGTAATTTCGGGAACAACAAGGAAAGTGCGCCGACAACAGGGAACATTAAGGAACAACAGGGAACGTGGGCACAAGGACAACGACAGTTAGATAACAGGGTTATACGAGGGAACATGGACAATGATGAAAATAGAGATAACAAGTGGTGGAGCAATATGGGCACAATGGAATAGTTTTCAACCCTTTGTCCCCAATAGACATATAGGTATTTTCCTAATCCTTAACCTTATTTTTGTGTTTCTTCTTGTCCCATATGGCAATGGAAATACATTCAACACACATAAAAAATGGGCTAGAGGTACCCGTCTCTAGTGAAACAAACCATCTAGGTCAACTAAAAATTGCCTCTTCAAGCAAAACAAGGAAGTGAGTTTGGGTCAATGCCAAACAATTTCGAGGTATTTTAAAACGTAGAGCTGCTCGTTTAAAATGGGAGCAAACAAGGAAAAAAATGGCCCTCCGTAATAAAACTTCAAACAAACCTCTTTTGCAAGGGGGTAGCAACAACAAGACTAAAGACAATAGTGATTATGCATTGTACAGTCCCACATCCACACCTCTCACCTGGTCACTTGACCTGTATGTGCAAGAGTTACTAAATTCCAAGAGGAGATTGGAGGTTTTGGAAGTCAAAGTGCATGAGAGGGGCCTTAAAATTCAGCTATTGACAATAGAAAATCGAGGCTTAGCAGAAAACAATAAATTTTTAAAAGGTCAAGTGACATTGTTGCAAGAAGCCCTTCTGGTAGCAAAGGCTGGATGGCAAGGCATGAAAGATGTCGGGAAAATCAGGGAAGATTTTGTTGTGGAAATTAGAGAGGGGATGAACTCTAAAACATCCAAAGTTGAAGGGAAAACAACTGAACAAGCAAACACCTAAGGAACGAAAGCAAGGGATGAAGATAAAAGAGATCTTACGAAAAATTCCAAAACTTGGCCACAAGTTCTTAGTAATTCTGCTAGTATAAAAAAGAAACAAACAACTAGGGGGACGACATGCAAGATAGAGAAATCAAAGAAAGACAAGTAAGAACAACAAACACAATTATCAAGGGTGTGAGAGAGTATGGAAAAAAGGAATGTACTCTCGATCTTGCAAGTGAATTTTTGAAGGATAAGTTGCTTTGGCAAGGTCGAATTTGCCAAGCATGGAGGGTGGGTAAACCCAATGACGAGAGATCTAGGCCCATAAAAGTTATCATGTCAAGAATATGTGACAAACAAGTTTTCCTAGGCAAGAAGAAACTCCCGAGAGGCTCTCGTTTTTTTCTAGACAAAGATTTAACTATTAGACAACAAGAGGAAAGAAGGGAAGAGATGTCAAAGGTTAGGACAACAATGGATGAGGGGAAAAGGGCATGGTTGTTCAAAGAAAAAGTTGTTATTTCCTTTTTCGGTCCTCATTCTAAAACATGACAACAAGGTGGTAGCCAAGAAGTGACAACAAATTCATTAGCAGGAAACTATGCAACAAGGCCAGTATGGGAAAATAGGGCTGAAGACTCAACTTTGAGTCTTGTAGGCCAAAACAAATAGCAATTAGATTATAACTAGATTTCCTTAAGATTAGTTTGTTGGAACTGCAGAGGTTATCCTTGGAGACGGGGACCTGGGTTAGGACCTATCGTGGAAGATAGAGACATAATTTGTCTATTGGAAACACATGAACATGAAGGTTGAAATACACCTATATTTGAAGGGTATGTGAATATGGCAATGTGGAACAAGGAAAATGAGAATGGTAAAGGACACGGGGTATCATGGTCTTAGTGAGGAAAAAAAAAGGTCGTCTCATTCAATTAGAAAGAGAAGACTCAAATAAACAATTCATTTGGTTTAAAATATCATAAAATGGTAACACCATCAGAATTGCAGCATGTTATTTTTCCCCACAAGTTTAAATAACTTACAAAAGTAGGGGGCTTGACCACAAAGACCCCTTTGTAGCCTTAAAAAACGATATTGCAGCATACTCTCAACTAAGTGAAGTCCTTATAGTGGGGGATTTAAATGCTAGGAAAACAAGTGAACAAGCTAGTATTCTTTGTTGTAAGGAAGACCACAATCACATTTGGCTTACAGAAGAAAGAAATCATCAGTGGACAAGAGTTTCATAGGACAACAAAAGATGCAACCTTTTTGGGGAGCAACTGCTTAATGGGTTGGCTAGATGGGCGAATTCGGGTAATTTCACATGCAATACCTACAATGGAGAAAGTGTAGTAGACTATGCAATTTGCTCACATGGCTTGTGTGAAAAAATGGAAGAAGTTTTGATGGGTGAACAACTGTGGGAGTTGAAATGTGATCATAGACCGATCTATTTAAGTTTCACTTGGGATGAACAACAATAAAGTGAGACAAAAAATTAGTGCATTCAACAACCTCCTTCAAAGGGCAGAATTATTTTGACTCAAAAAAATTGTAACACCTTCAAGATAGTGCTAGAGAGGCTATTTAACAAGGATAAAATTATGTCCCAGGGCCTCCATAGTCTTGATCTAACAAAGTTAATTCAAAATGCACTTACAAAATGCAAAAGAGTAAAAAATATGAAATCTGAAACAAATTGTTTTCTGGTTAATGCTTGGTTTGATGAGGAATGCAAAACAACAAAGAAAACTTTGAAAGAGTCAAGCCAGAAACAAATTAACATAAAATCCTACAAGCAAATTGTAAGAAAGAAAAAAGCCGATTTCATGATCTCAAGGAGGGAGAAACTAATTTTCTTGGGGAAAAATAACCCCAAGTTATTTTGGAAGGAACTTCAAATGAAAAAGAAACAAACTGAAAATAATATCACAACTTATCAATGGTTCAAGTATGCAAAGCAACTTTATGAGCAAGATCCTAAGGTTGACCCCCCTCCCTTGGTCAACACTACTACTAAGCTCTTCACCGTGCAAGAGATTGCGGTGGGTATCAAAAAGTTGGGGGTTGGAAAAGAAAAAGATTTAGTCGAACTCTAAGCAGAATATCTAAAGTGGGGTTCAAAAACTCTTGCACCTCACATTATGAAAATTTTCAACAACATCATTCAACAGATATTCCCAATAGATTGGACAACGAGTCTAGCAATACCGCTTTTCAAGAGTGGGGATGTCAACAATCCCTCCAACTATAGGACTATAATGATAAACCCCTTGTTTGCAAAGCTATTTAGAAGTATGATAGAAAATATAATCAACAAGTGGGAGGAAGAAAGAGATAAGCGTGCCAAAGGGAAAGCAAGTTTCATACCTAAACACTCAACGATTGATCACGGTATAACTCTTAGGAACATCATTGAAAAAGTGTGGAAGAAAAAAGAGGAAGTCTTTTGTTGCTTTGTCAATTTCAAAAAATCTTTTGACATGGTCCCTAGAGATAAGCTTTGGCATAGAATGGAGGAACTTGGGGGTTCCTATGCATCTTAGAGCAGTCGCCCATAGGCTATATGAGAAGGTTAAAGTCAAAATCAGAACGTTAGCTGGTATCTTCGAAAGTTTTAGGAGTGATATAGGGGTCAAGCAAGGGTGCCCATTGTCCCCTACCCTTTTTGGTTTATATATAGACAAACTTGAAGAGTTGTTAAACTTGCAGGAGGGTGATGGTGCTCTTTTGGGCGAGTTTGTGATAAAACTTCTCTTGTATGCAAATGACCTTATTCTGATTGCTAAATCTGCTCGCGGGTTGCAAGAAAACTTAATTTCTCTTGAGCACTTGTGTAGTATAGTAGGGATGTAAGTCAATACTAGCAAGACGAAAGTGGTAGTTTTCTCTAGGAAAAGAAAACAAAAACATAATCAACATAAGTTCTACTTTGAAGGCAACACTCTTGATGAAGTGGCAAATTACAAATACCTCGGAATTGACTTCAACAAAAATCTAAGTTGGGAAGGTTGCAAAAATAAAAGAAATTTGGGAGGTTGGAAAACATTATATGATTTCCAAAATAGGTGCAGAGAGGCAGAGCTATGAGATTGGAAGACTATGAAAACTCTCTTTGGGATTTTAGTGATACCGGTGGTTCTCTATGGTTGTGAAGTATGGGCCAACAGTACATCTAAATTACAGTGGAAGCTAATTGAGAAGATTAAAAAATGCATGATTACAAACAAGTTTAAAATTAAAATTTTAGTTCCTTATGATATTATGCTGAGTGAAATGGGGGTTGATCCTATTGAAGCAATTTCTATGGTGTGTCTCATAAGATATCTAAAAAAATTGAGAAAATGGAAGACGATCGGTGGCCTAAGGTCGTCTTCAATGACATATTGTGCAAAAGAAGGAAGACGTGGATGCGGCAAAATATTAAATGTCTTAGTAAATGGGATATTCACTTGAACAGGTGCCGTACAAACAATAAAGAGATAAAGGCTTTTGTTCAGGGGTGATTTTAAGAACCCCCCCTAAATTTATATGTATAATAAATGGGTGAATCCCCATGATACATAGGAAAAATTGAGGGCTATTTTATCAATAATATAAATTGTATATATAATTTTTTGGCGAATATTTTAGTCAATTATATAATCTTGTAAAATATTGGCGAATATTTCACTGAATTATAAAATCTTGTAAAATATTGGCGAATCTTTCACTGAATTATAAAATCTTGTAAAATATTGGCGAGTGGTGTTGGATAAACAAATGGACTTCACACAACATTTCACCACATCTACTACAATAAAGTCGACCAAAATTGACAAAGAGCATTTTGTATAGGCCAATTGCAAAATGTGTTTCAATCTACAAATGGAGTTCACAACATTGTCAACATTCACTACATCTGCTACAATAAATTCAATAACATTGTCACACATCTACTACAATAAGATCAATCAACATTTGATTGTCTCCCATTATAGTTCTACAAATAATAATAGTTTTCATAGGCCAATTAAACAAGGTGTTTCCATCTACAAATGGACTTATCACAACATTTCACCACATCTTCTACATGGGCCGATTAAACAACAAGTGTTTCAATCTGGACTATAACATTTCACCATCTTTTGCTACAATAAAGTTAACCAAAATTGACAAAGAACATTTTGCATAGGCCAATCAAACAATTGCATAGGCCCCAATTAAAATGTGTTTCAATCTACAAAATGGACTTCCTTGTTCGCATTTTCTGCATCTACTACATAATCCAGTGATTGAAAAACTTGTTATTTGATCTACAAATGGACTTCACAATTACTTTCACCACATCTACTACATAATCCAATCAAATAACAAGTTTTCAATCCACAAATGGACTTCTGAAACATTCTTTGCATCACATTGTAGTAAAATCATTAAAATTGACTATAACATTTTTCACACAACATTTCACCATGTCTGCTATAGCTCACTACATCTGCTATAGCAAAGTCACCAAAAATTGACAATAGGTGTTTCAATCTACAAATCTAACCTCATATATACTGGATTAGATAGGAAATGTTGTGGTTTATCAATTTCCCAGTTCTCATCTGGTGCTCATTTTCTTTATACGAACAAGACCCTCTCAGGATGGATTATCATTATGAGCCTCCAAGAATTATGTTACCCGTATCAGGTTCATTAGAGAAACTTGTTATATTGTTTCTCCCCTTCTATCACAATTTGATAAGCCAAGAGCTAGTGCTCTTTCATATGGAAAATTTTTAATGTCATACTTTGTTACGTATAATATTAAACATATATCCATGTGTTTATCAAGCTTTTTTCTCATATTTGACTTCAAAGAGTATTGTGATGCACTAATCTCTCATCCTCCCTTGATCCCAAAATCATGGTTTGACACAAATCGCTAATTTGAAATATTCGGATTTGTTTTCCTGTAAGTATTGGATAGCACTTAAAATAGTCCATAATCTTGTTGTTGCACCATATTCTAGAGGATTCTCCAAAGTGTGAAATTGATTCCACATTGCTTCAACGAAGCGTGTGGCTTGTTGAAACAATTTTGATTGATCAAAATACCTTCAACTTGTTCTCCATGTACCTCGTCCTTCTTGCAAAAGTGGTCCACTAAAGTATTTAATTTTCCCACAAAGTCCGCGTTTAAAGTAGGTTGACATTTTCAAATTGTTCAATATTCAGGGGTACCATGGACATGGCCTCAACAATTCATCTCAGTCGTTCTCTTATCTCAGATGACAATGACTTTGCAATTTCTATCAAGTTGCATCTCACTGAAATTACAACATTGTCGAATAGGTCTCTTGACACAGGGTGCTCTTTGGTGGTGCGTCTTGTCTTATCAATATAATGAGAAGGAACCATATACCCACTTCCATACATAGTATCCTTTTTTTCATCAAACTTCAAAATAATTTTTAGGTATTTTCTATATCTTGTTAGTAAGTAGTCAATTTATGTAGTGGAGCTCTGAAGACCTGGCATCGTATACAAATTATCGATAGAAAGGCATGCAAATTTTTCTTGCATTTGTGTATTCTGCAATATACATTTTGCGACTTTGAGACATTTTCACACGGACATTCATTTCATCTAGCATGGGAAGAATTCCAACCAATGTTAATAATGTCTCTATGGAAGTTAGTCGAAAGAGAAGATCTTGAAATTTATCTACACTGAAGCGATGTTCATACATCAACCCTACTAAGGATTGGTACTCATTAAATAATCTTTGAGCTGGTCCATTCATAGAGATCCATCTTGTATCAACATATCTTAATAAGTTGTTTCCATTTGTAACACAGTCAGCAAATTTTTTAAACTCTGGAAATTGTTTGGGACTATGAGAAAAAATATGCATAAGCCTCACGTACAAGATCTTCAACTTTTGAAGCCGATGGAAACATACTATTTTAAATGCAAGATTCATCCTATGAGCCATACAATGAATACTCAAAATATACGGTGAAGCTAATAGTTGTAGTCTAACACAAGGCCATTCCTTTGTCCTTTCATTACTGACGGCTCCATCCACTTCAACACATACCAACTTTTTTTCGCGATCATTAAAGGATCCATACCACTTTCCTTCAAACTATTATTAACAAGTTCATAAATATTTTTCAGCTATGGGAATTCTCCATCATTTTATGAATTTAAGAAGTATAGGAATGCCTAATTCATTAACCATATCATCTCATGCAAATCCATGAAGTGTTATCAATAGTCGTAACCTCATCCAAAGACAATGACACAAACCTAGCACTTGCAATCTTCTTTTTCATATCATCTTTCTACTTGAGCTAGATATTTTGCCCATTCCCAACCACTCGTTAAAGACCAATGAAGATGGAAAGTTTGGCATTTGAAGAAAGATAGATATTTCATGTGTCCCAGGATAATCGTCGTGGGGGCAGCCCTTTAGATGATAAGATGTCTTGAAATCTGATTCTTATTGTGTCTTGGATAACAAATTTCTTTCCATCATCTTTTTGAATAGACATGTGATGCTTCCTCCACCTACATCCAGTTTTTCCTTATTAAATATTCACATTGTATTCATCAACATGTGTACATGTAGGCATTTCTCAGGAAGATTTCCATCGACAATAGATTCTGCATGCTTCTCAATTGTATCTAATTTCATCTGAAATGTCCAATGTCATTGAGTAGGTTCCAATACATATATTGCATATAACTTTTGGTTTCTCTTTCTCATTTTTGTGGAGGTAATTGATCAATAAATGGAAATTTTGAGACCCAATCTGGTTAGAAGCCTCTCCCTATATCCATTGGCCCTTTTGTCTTTTCAGTGAATTGGTTGTGTTCTTTTCAATGAAATATTTTCGACATTAATACTGCCAATTTCTGGTGAAAAAACATTTATCTCACTTTGATCACTTAGGAGGAACATTTTTCCTTATCTATTATTTGGATATTTGATGCATTTTCACAAGAGTTGAGATCTCTTTTGGTGATAGGTTGCTCAAAAGAGCTTTCGAGAAGCATGTGAGAAGAGAATGTGGATCCTTGGATTGAAGTCTTTGAAAAAATGATGAGTAAGATCATTTTTGTCTTGATCTTTTCTTCCACGATCGGTGTTTGACATCTCAATAAATATTCCACAATTGAAATTTCGAATTGATCTAGAAGCCAAAAGTGAAACCTCCGAGAGAAATAATATAAAATTAGTACTTCCTACCAAGTATAGAGTATTCAATTTGAATGAAGCTACTATAATACTTTCTCCCAAATTTCTCCTCATGTAACTAACAAGATAACTTTATCTTGTTCATTGAAAAAATGAAAGATCTACATTTTGCTGCTTTTTAGCATTCCAATGTTTGAATTGAGTTGGCCAGTTGTTGTGGAGCCAATTATGCCTCTATAATGGCTTACACACAAATTGTCAACCCATGGAGGTAAACTTAGAGGCATAAACACCATATGTGATGGAATGGAACCTAATTGTCTACTCTGCTCTAAGCCTAAGTTTTCTCTAATCTATTTCATTTATTCTAATTTAAACAAAGCATTCTAACTAAAGCATTCTAACTAAAGCATTCCAATTTAAATTCTACAACATTCAATTCTATACAGAAATGAAATATCTTTAACTACCTTTGAATTAATCTAGAAGTAAGATGTCTATTTCAAATGAAACTACTTCAACAATCAAACTAAGTAACAACAAATTATACCAGAAGCAGAGTATGTCACAGAAAGTAAATTAATGACACAGAAAACAATGTAAGGTACAGAAAGTGAACTAAGGTGCAGAAAGTAATCTAAGTTGTGGGAAGTATTATTCACCTTTACAAATGTACATCTATTTAACATTATATGTGCAATAGAGACTGTGTTATTTCATAATCTAAAGCTACAGCAAGTAAACCCTAATATATTTGAAAGCAACTAGTTCTATCTTATTAATACAAAAACCTTCAATAAGTAAACTAATCCTACCTTCTATTTCTATTTCTATCTTAGATCACTATTATCAAATCTTTCGAACTCCAAGCTAAAGAAACTATTCTAATTTCAGAACTAAAACTTAACAGTAAATAAAAAACCTAAAATCTTATAGCTAAAGACATTTTACTCTATTATGAATCTAAAAGACTAAATCTCATAATCAAAACTATTCTTAAAACAAGAAACGATATCAAGAGATACAGTCTACGAGGCTTTAGATTTCACAGAAACGAGTTATACCATAGATGCAATGTGTCGATCTTGCTTCTAAACTAGGATTAATGAATAGAGTAACTATAACTTCGAGCAATGTAAATCTACTTTTTACTCTGTTCTGAATATAACTTTGACTACGGAAAATGTAATCTATTTAAGAACTAAATCCATGAAAGAGGGGCTCATGGTCTTCTTGGTGGATCCTTTCCAAAACCTAGAGTCCATGAGATTTCTGATTAAATTCAGAGAACCATCAAGTAAAATAAAGAAGAAACATTAACTTTCAGAAAGTGTGTTATTAGATCATGGACATATCAGAAGGTGCGTTCAACAAGTACAAGGATAAATGGGAACTGGAAATGCAGATTTGGGGTACAATCCTCAAGCTAACATCCAACAGGAAGCCCTTAATGGGCCTGTCTTTTTCTAAGGCCAAGTATTTAAAACAATTGTAAAGTAGTTTGTTACTAGATCAATTTATTAGGCATTATACCAATCATCTCTATGGTTATATTTCTAGGAATGTAAGAAAATCTTAGATAGTTGGCAGTCATTTTGAAATTCTAGTTCCTCTCTATTGCTGCCACTAAAATCAGAACTTGTTTTGATACCAAATGATGTGGGCAAAAAAGCCCCAAAAAAAAAAAAAACCAAAGGCATTAAAAATCAAAACAATTTTACCAAGAACACAATATTCAAATTCTTGGAACCACATACACTCAAGAGATTGGAGACAATAATATTCCATAAATTAGATTTCATTCAGTGCATCATGACTTCCATTATGCCCCCTCAATCTAAGACATCTCAACTTTTTTCTACAAACATCTCAAAGTGGCTCATTAAAATAAACACTATATATAAAGTGCATTTGGATTTCCATATCAAAGAAAGATCCTAAAAGCAATTCTATTTGTGCATATCCTTTCAATAGAATCATTCTCCTGCATCTTGTTTGCAGGCCCACAAATATAATTCCAAGAAATCTTGTCATCTTTATAAGTATGGTCAGATGGACATGCATCTTTTTTAGCTACAAGCCTACAACATAAACATAAGAACTATACATGTGGTATGTTTAATTCTTAAATGCTCCTCTGCACAACTTGCACAGAGTTAATTTCAAAATGGAAAGTAGATTTTATTTTACAATTTAAGTTCGATTAGGAAGTAATAATTTATGTATTTTGATATGTTATTAGACGGTTTTAGAAAATCTTGGACACTATTCCAAAGTACCAGCTCTAGGATAGTTTATATGGAAGATTGATCATTGGAATACATGAAGAATTGAGATTGACAGTATTTGAATTATCTCATAAAGTTTAAGCTAAAATGGAAGGGTTTGATAGGTTATGAGTGTATAAACAGATGTATAAAATAAGGATGTCCTCCTTGTATACTTTTCAAACTCTGTATTGATAAAATTGTCCTCCTTGTATACTTTTCAAATCTGTATTGATAAAACTTGAATCATGGTTGGGCTTGCTGTCATCATATTGCTCTATGTATATGTAGATGATATTGCTTGCTTCCCAACATAATGATTACAAACAGACACAACTTGAGTCCTTGAAACATTTAACTCAATACTATCACTAAACATAAGGAACATTAAAACAAGGAGGACCAAATTCAAGCACAGTGTTACTCAAGAATCTCTACAATGAGGAACAGACAAAGATGTCAAATTTACAAATACCTTGAAATAGATGTTTATTGTTACCTGAGATAAAATCAATGCATAAAGAAGCAAATGTATGGGGTATTGAAGGTGTAATACAACCATCAAATAAGTTGATAAGGTCAAAGAAGCAATCACCTATTTCATTTTGCTCCTTAAAGCTAGTCTGCTCTATCTCAAAAAATACAAAGCTTTTGAGAGAGATCATAAATTGTCAGCCTTAACTTTTGGCCGTAAGAGAACAAATCAATAGAGTATCCAACACACCCTCTCTTCCCATCGTCCAGAGAACTACAGCCCAACTCTTCATTCTATAGAAATTTTATCTTATAGCTTGAATGGAGATATTATTTATATCCATAACCAGGGATACCATGGCCGACATCTATTAACATGGATGTTAGCTTCTATGACACGTGGTTTTAAATTTTCTCTGATCTAAACTTCTATTAAGCAGTGTTTATCGGGGATTTTGAGCTGTGGACCACTAAACTTTTGCATTGTCTGAAAGCAATGGCCAGAATTTTGCTAAGGAAGTTACAGCGTTTACGCTATATTCATAAGGCATAGAATTTGAGAAATTGAATTTGGTCTGATGAGCAATTAGAAAGAGTAGGAGAATATAGAGGAAGTTGAAGAAAGAGCTTCCTGTTTTGGTAATTTGTAGAGAATTATGTTTTAAGATGATATATGATTAATCAGCAATGGGAAAGGGGTAGACCCCTTCTATACATTTAAGATGATAAATGCAAGGGATATAGACTTGGGGAAGAAGATAGTATTCGATACCTATAAACATTGGTTCTATTGCCTGAATTTGCCTCCACAATGAAGTGATCGTTTGGTTTGATGTCAATTCATTTCAATGTATATGTCAACCTTTGCTATATCGAGTGAGTTATAACTAGGTCAATGTAAACCAAGAGATATCTTGTTGTTGGAGGATATATTTGTTGGATTTGTTAGGAATGGAGATGTATACAGCAAGTATATCAATATCAAGATGTATCAACATAAAAAAACTCATACAAGGAGATAAAAGAGAGAATAAAGACGTAGAAGAGAAAGGCTAAGGATTTAGGTAATATACATGAAAATTGTGGGGGAAAGCAAGTTCGATTGTTCCCCTTCATAAAATTGGAGTAAAAACCCCCATCTAGAACCCAAAGGTCATGATGAGAATAGGGATATCTTGTGTAATGAACAAGGGTCTACATAAACAAGAAAAGATGAATTTAGATCTTGGGGAATTTAGCACCCTTTGAAAAGATGAATTTAGCACTGCTCCTCCGTAAACAAACTGGTCTTTGGACTCAAATTGGGGAATCCTCTCGCTGTGCATTGAAGGAGCAATTGCTAGTCTGCTTGCAGAGGGAGGAAACAAAGAGTGTGTTGAAGAAACTTTGTGATACAGTGGCTGAGCTAGCAGCAAGCATTTTAGATGAAGATGAATGGACATAATTGCTTTCTTTCCTCTTCCAATGCAACAACTCTGAGGTTTTACGTCTCAAAGAGATTGCACTTCTTGTGCTTGGACAACTTGCCCAATACATGGGTTCCCAACTCCATTCTCATCTACCAGTACTTCATGATATTTTTCAACAGACTCTTTCACCCAATGCACCAGGGGATTTAAGATTGGTAGCACTTCGTGCGACAACAAGTGTTGTACAGTTATTGGAATCTTCATAAGATAGGGATTTGTTTCAAGATTTACTACCAGGAATGGTTCATACATTGACTCGGGCTCTTGAGATTCATGAAGAGGCTATTGCACAGGAGGCACTAGAAGTTCTTATAGAAGTTGTTGGAACAACCCCATAGTTTCTTCGTAAACAGCTAGCAGAGGTTGTAAGAAGCATGCTTCAAATAGTTGATTATGAGAGTCTAGAAGAAGGAATTAGCCACTTATTACTGGAGTTGGTAATCACCCTTTTTGAGGCCAGAGAGCGTGCTCCTGGGATGGTGAGAAAACTGCCACAGTTTATTGGAATATTGTTTGTTATATTGGTTAACTTGCTACTTGATGTAGAAGATGTTTCTGCATGGCATGTTGTGGAAACTAAGGATGAAGATGCTGGGGTGACTAGAAATTATGAAGTAGGACAGGAATGCTTGGATCACCTCTCAAATTCCCTTGGTGTAATACAATATTACTTGATGATGGCATCCCGGAGTTATTTCCTTTGTACATGTCGATCAGGTTAGGAAGAAAGCGACATCACCTTGCTTGATAACACTTACCTCTTCTTTGAGGATTCTTGATAGGTTATGAGAAAAGGCAGGCCAATGATAACAATAATTATTGAATTCTTCAAAGACCCTCATCCCCGTCAGATGGGCATCCATCAATGCTCTAGGGCAGCTTTCCATAGACTTGGGTCCAGAGTTGCAAGAATAGTTTCACCCAAGAGTGGTTCCTACCCTTATTGATGCTATGGGTGATTTTCAAAACCCCCATGTCCAGGCACATGCAGCAGCTGCAATCTTGAACTTCGGTGAAGGGTGCACCCCTAATATTTTGGTACCTTACCTTGATGGGATTGTGAGCAAGTTACTTGTCCTTCATCAAAATGGGAAGCATATGGTACAGGAAGGGGCTTTGACTGCTTTGGCATCAGTTGCATATGCCTCACAGTCCAGCTTCTGGGTGTATTATGATAATGTGATGCCTTATTTGAAAGCAATACTACTCAATTGTACTGAAAAATCCAATCGAATGCTGCGTGCTAAGTCAATGGAATGTATTAGCCTAGTTGGCATGGCGGTTGGTAAGGAGAAGTTTGGTCAGGATGTTAAGCAGGTTATGGATGTGTTGATGAATCTTCAGAACTCACCTATGGAGGATGATGATCCAACGATAAGCTACATGCTTTAGGCATGGGCTCGTCTTTGCAAGTGCCTTGGGCAGGATTTCTTGCCATACATGAGCATTGTTATGCCACCTCTGCTTCATTCGGCACAACTCAAACCAGATGTTACTATTATTGATGTTGATGATGCAGTTGATGAAAGCATTGACTCTGATGATGATAGTGTGGATACCATCACAATTGGGGACAAAAGAATAGGCATCCGAACAATTGTACTGGAAGAAAAGGCTACTGCATGTAACATGCTTTGTTGTTATGTTGATGAACTGAAAGAAGGATTCTATCCATGGATAGGGAAGGTTGTGCCAATTCTTGTTCCTTTATTGAAGTTCTATTTTCATGAGGAAGTTCGGATGGTTGTAGTTTCAGGCATGCCAGAACTGCTCTGAGATGGAAAATTGGCCATGGATAAAGGACAAGCACAGGGGTGTAATTTGTCATATGTTAAGCAACTCTCAGACTATATTATTTCATCCCTTGTTGAAGCATTACATAAGGAACCGGAAATAGAGGTCCTTACAAATATGTTAATCTCACTAAATGAATGCATTCAGATTTTAGGTTTGTTGCTTGAGCCGGGGTAGATTAAGAGAATGGTTGATGAGTTCAAGCAGGTTATTACAGCTAGAATGAGCAGAAAATGAGAGCTCATCTGTATAAAGGGTTGTTTTCCATCTCTCTGTAATTTGTATCTTAATAACAATTACTTGATAGGAGAAATTCCTGCACAACTTTCCTTACCTAAAATAAATGTATATTGAAGGAAATCAATTTCGCCCATGTGTCAATCCAATTAGTGTCCATAAAATACTAGAGGTATCTGATACAAAGTTTCTCTTCAAGTCATTTTCTCATGCTTCTAGTAAGCTACGTGACATTTATTCAGCATGGATATTAGCTTCTGTGACACGTGGTTTTAAGGTACACTCTGGTCTCACATTTCTACATCAAATATTTGGCTTATCTGTTTTATTACGACTTTCATAGGTTTTGACAGCAATTTGTAGGCTTGTATATCACATCTCTTATCCTTATTGCAACCACTACAGGCTTTGTATTCTTTATTGTCTGAGCTTGGAACACATCCAGTTGGTTCTTACAGTATTAAAAGAACAATGTGGACCATTGTTTTCTAAAGGGGAATAACTGATCCAGACTAGGAGCCATGCACTCAAAACGGATCAGTGGGAAAATAAGATACATCGGCAAGCACTCCAAACAAGCAAGGGATGATAGTGGAGCCCATACGTCAACAAGCATGGATGCTAGTGAAACCCAGGAACTCCAGCCGGAAGTGCAACCATGGGATTCTTGTAGACCACTGGATAGTTCACCTAATGGCTTCTTGACTTGTAATCATTAAAAGCTTTAGCTTTTAACTTTTAACTTTAAATTTTTTGTCTAACAAAAATTTATACCTTCAAGATCAATTGTAGCAGTGGCAATAAACTTTGCGTTTCATTTTTTCTCTATGGCATAAATGGTCAGAAACCCTGTGTATAGCAACACTAAAATCTTGGTTCATTTGAGAGCATCTTGCATCACCATGCAATATAATTGATATTCATATGTTTTGGAAGATCAATGGTCAATAAAACTTCTTTAATGTTTGAGAATATCTCATGAGCTTTCCTAACTTATCACATCTTTGACAAGCTTAACTTCAATTTTCAGTTCTTGGCACTTTGTGATGGTTACACAAAAAATTATTCAAATCATAATTGTGCTACATTATCAACATTCTTCATGCAAGTGAAAACAATTTGTTTAGCATGCTAACTTCAAGGGACACAATCATATTTGAGGATGTACAATACATTTCCTTGTTGTTCTGTTTATGCAACTTCCACTAATGAGTCCTTGAGCACTTAATCATCTCTCTCAAAAGCTTTGTATTTTCAGACATCATATAAGGCGGTTTAAATCGAGTTTGAAGGAAGAGCATACAAGCTATCTCTGAATTCATATGTAATCGCAACATCTTTGGGAATAGAAGTTTTCCCGTTTTTTGTCAGCCTTAACTTTTGTCCTTAAGAGAACAAATCAATAGATTATCCATCACACCCTCTCTTATCGTCGACAAACTGATAGCTCTCTTCATTATATAGAAATTTTATCTTATAGCTTGAATGGATATATTATTTATAGCCATAACCAAGGATACCATGGATTCGACATATGTTGGCATGGATATTAGCTTCTATGACAAGTGGTTTTAAATTTTCTCTGATCTCCGCAGTTACTACTTTGAATTATTGATTTGAATATTTTTTTGTGTAACCATCACAAAGTGCCAAGAACTGAAAGTTGAAGTTAAGCTTGTCAAATATGTGATAAGTTAGGAAAGCTCATAGAGATATTCTAAACATTAAAGTTTCGATGACCATTGATCTTTCAAAACATATGAATATCAATTATATTGCATGGTGATGCAAGGTGTTCTCAAATGAACCAAGATTTTTTAGTGTTGCTATACACAGGGTTTCTGCTCATTTATGCCATAGAGAAAAAATGGAACGCAAAGTTTATTGCCATTGCTACAATTGATCTTGGAAGGTTATAATTTTTTGTTAGATAAACTTCTACAACTGGTTGGATTAATCAGAATGAGCCTCATATGGGCTACTACCAATCAACAAAGGTTTCCACCAAACAAGCAACCTTTACAACAAGAGAATTGAGGATAAATATTCATGAAGTTCTATACAACGGTATCCATTAGTTTTCTCAAACAACTCAGGTTGAAGAGGCATTGTTTTTCAAAGTGGACCTGAAGGTACTGTCCCTATTGTGGTGACCTGATCGCAGAACAATATCTATACCACGGGGATGGCAAAATCTCAACAATTCCTTGTGTTGTTGGCTCACCAATATAACACTTTTTGCACCCTCTACATTCACTTCTACACCCTTTATTTCGCTCTCTCACCTTATAAAGGCATTTATATTTTCACTCATACAACTAAATACCCAACAAATGTACAGTAATGTATGGTCATCTTATTGATTTGATATGCTTATAAAATGACATGAACTTTTCTTTGTATTATTTAATGGTCTTGATCTTTTCGGACATGTCTTACTAGAGGATAGCACTCCAACATCACCAGACTATACTCTGTACATATTCGATATATGTATTCTCCAAACATGTTGGACCTTTAATTATGTAGGTTATGAAATGAACACTTTTGGATATGAAGTTCAAGAATAATTCCATGAATACATTTATCTTGAAAAAAACAAGTTTCATGCCTTGTCATTATCAAGGATCCATAACAGTTAAATGATACATTCTACACTTTCAGAATGTCAGGAATCATGTGCTTCATATATTACGGGACAAAAGACAAAAAGAAAGAAACGATAATAAGATAAATATGCACATGATGGTTTCATCATGTCAAGTATCATAGTAACCGATACTGACACAAGACCTTGTGAAGAAAGACATTGATAGAGGATATGTGCAGAATGCTTGTTATACAATTGATCTATCTAATTGTGGCAAACAACACACTTATTATAGATTAGCATTGATGAATAAAAACTATAGTTGTACCTACATTTTCTTTGAAGGCGGGAGTTCAGTCATACTGGTAAGGGAATTCTCAAATTGGCTCCATCTCTTCTTAAGAGTCCCACTATAACCGATTGACATCCGAATCAAACCAGGAGAAATCCCAGCCAATTCCTTCTCCTCCTCATTCATCTCACTTCTAGTGCTGCTACCAGAGCATGAAATCAAGGTCTCGTAGTAACCCAAGCTCACTTCCATGATCCCAAACCATAGATGATGAGCCAAATATTTGATGTAGAAAATGGCTGAGACTGTAGAAAAAATTTAAAACACTGAAGCTAATAGAAGCTTCAGTGTTTCTCCAGGAGTTGTCCCTGAACTATGGACCACCTAGAAAACTTTGCGTGTGTCTGCAATGATATTCATTTAGCAGAGGAAGTTACAACATTTTACTATATTCACCAAGGCAGGAATTTTGAGAATTGAATTTGATTACAGTAAGGGAATTAAAGTAGAATATAGAGTTAGAAGAAAGGCTTATCCTATTTTTAGTAATTTGTAGAGAATTATGTTTTAAGATGATATATGATTAAGCAGTAGTGGGAAAGGGGTAGACCCCTTCTATACATTTAAGATGATAAAGGCAAGGGATATAGACTTGGGAAGAAGATAGTATTTGATACCTATAAACATTGGTTCTATTGCCTGAGTTGCCTCCACAATGAAGTGATCCTTTGGTTTGATGTTAATTCATTTCAGTGTATATGTCAACCTTTGCTATCCTGAGTGAGTTATAACTAGGTCAATGTAAAACTAAGAGATATCTTGTTGTTGGAGGAGATATTTGTTGGATTTGTTAGGAATGGAGATGTATACAACAAGTATAACAATATTAAGATGTATCAACATAAAAAACTCATACAAGGAGATAAAAGAGAGACAAAGGCATGAAGAAAGGCTAAAGGCACAGGTAATATCTGGGGAGAAAATTATTGGAAAGCGAGTGCGATTGTTCCCCTTCATAAATTGGAGTAAAAAACCCCCCATATAGAACCCAAAAGGTCATGATGAGAATAGGGATATCTTGTGTTAGGCCAACCTTTTATATTATCTCAATTAAGAACATTTTTTGGAAGGTATACTCATCCCTCTTGGCCCCCATTTTGGCCTTGGTCTTGGAGGGTGTTGTGGCCTCAACAAGAGTAGGATGAGAGAAATTCCTATGCCTTCTCTTCTATCCCCTCGAGTTGGATTCAACAAAATCCACATCAGATTAATCTACCATGTCATTGAGATGACTTAGGACAAGGAGTGTAGGGGCCAAAAATGCCATGAACATGGAGCTGGAACAACCATCTGTCATTGAGAACCACTAGGACGAGAGATGGGCAAGACCTATGACCCAATTCTTATCTAAGAATCAACAATTGATGAGGACATCAAGAGAACTAAACCATCAATCAAATCATCAAACTAGGATGAATCCAACCCCATGTAGTTTCTCTGTGAATCCCGAGCCCTTTGACCTCCTCCTATTTTGGTTGTTTTGTTCCAATGTGAAATAGGAGTCTCTCCTCAAACAACCTGATAAAAACAAATATGACCACCATTGGATGAGATCTCCAACCATCAATTCAAACAGAGCCATTGAGGACCTCCAAGACAAATGAAATAGAATTTCCCCATGCAGACAAGATAATCAATCCCTATGACCCTTATAAAATAGGACAATGTTGAAGGAACCCATTGTCAAGAAGAATGGTTCCCCCTCATTGAAAATACATGATCCCCCTCCTTCTATGATGATTTTTAGTTTTCCCATTATTCCAACCTCATTATTGAATAAATTTCTCACGAGACAAACCATAACCACCATCTGAGTCCTATCATCATCTCTCCTTGGACCTCCAAGCTCCCTCCCCTCACATCAGGATTTATTATGTTATGTTGCAACCCTATACCACATTTTTCACATCTCCCACCCACATGGAGAGCCATATGGGTACTTGTTTTCTTCAAAGTTAATCTCAAACTAGTCCTTGGAAAGCTATTATGGGACTCTGTCATTCCAAGGGGGTACCAAATATTCAGTATGCATGATTTCCCCTTCATTGGCTAGCTGATCAACTATTTTATTATCTCTTCGAAAAATGTGGTAGGGGATAATGAATAGGATTTAATTCAAAAGCATAGAGACCTAGACTAATTTTCCTGTGAGGTGATAGTTTCATGATGTAATTTTTTGGATTAGTTCCACATTGTATTTTCTTCAGAATTGAATGATAAGGAGATATTATCCCTATAATAAGAGTTAATAAAATCCATGTTTAATTTCTAATTGTATCCCTTGGAGTAAATCTTGAAGCTCAGATACATTGTTAGTTATTTTTCCCGGGTAGGAGGAAAAATAAGAATGATGTCTCTTGCCTCATTATGAATGATACTATCGGTCCCTGTAGGTCTAGTGTTTCCTTTTGACACATGTCAAAATTAAACTTGATGAAGTTGTGACGAGAAAAGGGATATCTTTTGTGTTAGAGATAACATAAAAGGAAATATCCAGAGGTCACCAGAATTTATACAATGTTGCAAAAAAAGTTTAACATAGAAATATAAGATACTCCAGCAAGTTTTGGAATAATAGTGTTTGAAAAAGTGTAAGTAAATCAATGACAGCTCTTGGAAAGTTTCAAACAAGTCCTAATGAGTTGAGGAGACAATGCACACCAAAATGAATAAACTTCAATTACCAAATAAAAGCCCTCGCGCGGAACCTTCCAATTTCTTCTGCTCTGAACACTGAACAAGCAGCTCCACGGACCACCAGGCTAATAATTGTAACAAATTCTAGTTTCTAACTTGCTTCTTCTCTGAACAGGCGGCTCCACTACGGTCCACTAGCATCTCTTGCAGCTTGCCCTCTTTCCAAATTTCGTTCAGGAAATAAGCTCGAAAATTCAATATGTGTAAACCGGGCCTTGGGGATTTTAGTAGACTCTGTAGTTCTCATGAACGAACCAGACAAATAACAAAGATATGATTTTAACCCTGGGCACTGGGCAGATGCCATACAATTTGTACCAGGTGGGAGGGCCAAAATGCTTAGCTACCCAGGTTTATACCACAAAATCATGAAGTAGATAAACCATAAACACCACAAAATCTGGGCGAATTAAACCATAAACCTCGATTTTACCAAATGCCTGGGCGAAGAAGCTATCAAAAATTCCCATACTTCTAGAAATTTGGCTAATGGAAGCTTGTCCCTCCAAATTTTAGGGGAGAAATATAATTTTGTTTCCTCTATCTCCCCTAAAAACAAGGGCTAACCCTGTACATGATTTTTCCCCTAAAATAAATTACGGGCTAATGATATAAGTTTAAAAAAATCACTTTAATACAAAAAATTCGCCCAATAAAAAATTGGAAGCCCCTAAATTTTGCCCATGGGCGAAATTTCGCCTCTAAAATCATCTATGCTTTTGTTATTGATAGGTTCCACAAGAGAACCTAGGATAAAGGGATAGGGAGAAATAAAAAGTATTATATTGAAGAGTTTAACCCCACTTACAATCATCATCAAAAAGCGTACATAGGGGCCAACATGTCTTGGAGAGACAAAATTCGTATTTCCATATTAAGAACCAATTCCCATCAACTCCATTGTGAAATCGTGCGTTGGAAAAGATCAAATGAAGCTTGGGAAGAAAGGGTGTGTATGTTTAGCACCTCCGAAAAAGTGGAAACATAAAAACATTTCATTTTAGAGTCTGAAGCTTTCAAAGACAACATGGAAAGTTATGTAAGTATCTTGACAACTAGCTCTTGGAATAATTTATTCAGCAAGGGGACAATGGAGAAATTGGGAGAGCTTATCATCAAGATGAATAGGAAAATGGATGAAATGCAGAAATCAATGTCTGAAGTTGTCTGTCTCATAGGCTATTGTTAGCCTCGTGGACATTAAAATTTCTTTCTTTCTTTCTTTCGATAACAAAAAAAACAAAAGGAACCTAATCATTCGATCAAATCCAATCACATGATCATATGAAATTTTGAAATGTTCTATGTATAAAAATCCCACTCTAGGAATAATCCTG
>SNQJ01S0111448.1:13988-42795 GCA_010110895.2 Picea sitchensis | reverse complement strand
CCTCCTTCTGGTTGTAGCCAGAGAATTGGGGAGTTGGAGCTTCCCTCAGGTTGTAGCCTGAGAAACTAGGGGGTTGGAGCCCCCTTCCAGTTGCAGCTGGAAAACAAAGGAATTTGGTGCTTCCAATGAATGTAATTCTTTAAGGCATATAAGAAAAATAATTCCGTGGTTTTCTCTTGATTTGGGTTTCCACGTAAAACATTGGTGTACTGTGTATGTGTGTGATTGTTCATTTCGTATTGCTTATTATTGGATAATAATTCTACATTGATATAACACTTGGATTATGTGAATAAAAAGGATTATAGTTACGTTGTTACTAATTCACCCCCCCTCTCAGTAATCCAACAAAGAATTTATGACCTTTTTACTCGAAACACCTGTTTTAGACTAGTTTCAGGACTAGCCACAAACCCTATTTTCCACGGAGTGTAACTCAAAAAATACAATGACCCACAAGCTGAATTTTTTACCACAGACACTTGGATATGTTTCCTCAATGGAATATCAATTTCATGATCTGAATCATTCTATAAAAAATATTTATTGCGAAAATGGTGAGATGACCTGTAAATAACATACCTTAGAAAACATCATCAAAATAATTTATCCTCCCTTGAATTCCGGCCTTGTTTTCTTCACCTTCCCTTTGAAATTAGGCTTAGATATCCTTTGGTTGCCTTAGACATATATAGATATTCAATATTCTCAAGTGTGATCTAAAAGGAGAGAGCCTTGCCTCTTATTTATACTCTCTAAGTAGCTTCCTTAAAAACATCTTCTAGGTCACTTTGCCCACTTTCCTTATTTTAGGGTTAACGCACTTCTAATTTCTCCATTAAATTTATTATTTAAATAATTTATTTTGTATTCAATTTGAATTAGAGTACATATAAAATAAATAAAGTGGTTTAAGAGATTATAGTACACTCATCACTTCACTTTATTACCTTCTAAAATCTCTTAACCACTTTGACTACTTTGACCTTTTGGGCTTTTTAGATGACATATAGGGTCCTCCAACCCATTAAGGCCATAACTCTCAAAGCAGAGTGAGGAGTTATGTGGCGTTCCACATACCAACAAAAAAATGGAATGACATGTATATCCATATTATAGAATAGTATTATTTGTAAATATATCAAAATTCATACCATTATCCATCAAACAATCTTGGATCCATTACCCCAAACCCGGGTTCTCCAACTTCTCATGGCCATAACTCTCTGTCATTGAGGGGAGTTATGTAGCGACCTTTCACATACTACGAAAATGGCATAGAAAAGAACTATCCATCTAGGATGGTTTTGCTAAAAATTCACTAACCTTCATCTCATTATTCCACAAATAAAGCATGGGTTCTCTAACCATACTTCTCTGATAACTCAATCCATAAAAACATCTTACCATGATTTACCATAAAGGGGACCACTTTGGAGTTCATCCATTTGTACTTATTGTCAACAATGAAAAGAACGTAATGATGCATCTTTACATCAAACAAAATTGGGTCCATTACCCAAAACCTTTGTGCTATCGGGCTTTCTTCAGGGTTGACATCGAGCAACTAACCTTAATCAACATTCTTCATAACAAATACAAATTTAGTAAAGATGATAGTAATTAGGTATAGTGCATGGTATTTTGTGTAACATTTTCAGATCATTCAACAAATATTCCATGAGCATGATCTACACATTAGCTCTCTAGAATAATCCATAATTCAGCAATGTATGCCATTTTCTAACTCCTTTTAAGAGGTTTTGAGTAAGTGACTGGAGGAATTGCAGAAAACACAATGAATAATTTTTTATCATTTTAGATCTTTATTCATTACAGGTACATAGTTATGATTAGTCCAAGTTATACAAAAGGATAGAGGAAAGAATTTCGGGAAACCTTGGAAATTCTAGGAAGGGAAAATCCAAATCGAGACTTGGAAGATAGAGTCTTTGGAATTGTGGGAAGAAAGGACATGAAGAAGGCTACTTGAGCTCCAAAGAAACAAAGAGATGGACAACAAGAGAAATCAGGGAAGCAAATGTAGCGGTGATGTGTTACAAAGATGCTTTGATTCTTTGTAGATAATATTTATGAGTCTTGGGTAGTAGATTTAGGAACTTCATTCCCACATGCCACACACCCCATAAGAAACATTTCTAGATTATGTTCAAGTTATTTTGGATAGAGTTCATTTGGGTGATAATAAACCATGCAAAATTGTTGTTGGAATGGGAAGGTAAAAATAAAGCAGCAATGGAAACCAATGGTTGTTGAAAATTAAAACATGTTGTTTAAGTAAAAATCTGATTTCAACGGGGAGTAGTTGGAAAGTGAGGTTGTATATCCATATTTAAAGATAAGGCGTGGAAGGCCATCAAAGGATCATTGGTGATAGAAAGGAGAAGGTAGGTACATTGTATCTATGCAGTATCTTGACTCTTCTATATCTTTGCTTCTACAAGAGTGGATACAACACTATGACATCATAAAGAATTTTGGGACACATGAGTGAGAAGATTATCTGATCCTTCACAAAAGAAATTTGTTGCTAGATCTTAAACAAATTGATTTGGACTTACAGTGAGCATTGTGTTTATGGAAAACAAAGAGAGTCAGATTTCTGGTCAGGAAAGAAAAGAAGAATGAAAAGATTAGAGCTTGTGCATAGAGATGTATGGGGACCAACTGAGGTATCATCTCTTGGTGGCTCTCATTATTATATTTACTTTTATTGATGATGCAACTAGAAAAGCTTAGGTTTATTGCATTGACAAAAATCTGATGTTTTGATACTTTGAAGAAATGGAAAACTTTAATTGAGAATGGGACAGGAAAAAGGTTTGAAGTGTCTCATATCAGATAATGGAAGTGAATACTTTGCAAAGAAGGAGTTTGATGATTACTTTATTTCATACCATGGGATTAAGTAGAGAAGACAATTCCGACACAAGAAAATGGTGTGTCAGAAAGGATGAAACAGGACAATCATGGAAGCGAGCAAGGAGTATGAGATTGCATTGGTTTGCTTACAGTTTTAGGTAGATGTTGTAGATAATGTTGTTTATAATAAAGCAGAGAGAGGACGCTGTCCTTTGGATGGTATAGTTCTAGAGGAGGAATGGACATGGAAAAAGGTAAACTATTTTTTTTGAAAACTTTTCGTTTGTGAAGCATTTGTCCATATTGATAGAAAATAGAGAGCTTGAGGAAAATCCAATAAGTGTACCTTTATTGGATATGGTGTTAGTAATTTTGGTTATAAACACGAGTTATGAAAATAGCAAAATCATTAAGATAGAGATGTCATATTCAATGAAAAGGTCATGTACAGAACCGATTCTTGAGGGGAAAAGCAGAGCAAAAAAACAAGAATACCACGATTCTTGATGGGATCTTTGAAAAAACAAATTCCAAAGGAAGCTGAAAAATCAAAATGTACAACAGAGGGAGCAACAGGTACCTCGAGCACACGCAAGTGTTGTTAGAATATCTACAGGGTTAAGTAGACCCCAGAGCGATACCTCTCCTTCATTATATTATTTATTGTTGACTCAACATTCACATTGAAGACAGGAATGTTATGAGAAAGAAAGAGAGAGCAATCACCGGGGGTGGAGCCACCAAAAAGGTGGGGGAGAGAAAGAAAGGCATGAAGAAATGGATTCCTTGGAAAATAGCAGGACTTAGGACTTTGGTTTAGTTGCACATTAGGAAAAAGGAAGCATTCTGAGAATAAATGGGTTTACAAGTTGAAGGAAAGAAGATGGAGGAGAAAAAGCGGTACAAGGCTAGACTTGTTGTAAAGGGGTTGCACAAAAAAAAGGTATAGATTTTGATGAAATATTTTCTCTGTTGTTAAAATGACTTCAATTAGGACTATTTTAAGTCTTGTGGGTAGAAGATTTGCATCTTGGACGAGTTAGATGTAAAAACAACTTTTCTCATAGAGGTTGCGGAGGGAAGAGGTTATAAACAACAGGTATGTGGTCAAAGGAAAGAGGAAAATTTGGTATGCGAGGTTGAAGAAAGAGCTTGTATGGCTAATCAAAGCTCCAAAGGCGTGGTATTTGAAGTTTGTGAGGGTTGCCAGCCAAAGGAACAAAGGTTATAGTAGATGTCACATTCTAATCAACGTGTTTATTTACCAAAAAGGCTAGAAAATGGAAGTTTATTATCTTGCTATTGTATCACCGGATGGCATGCTTGTTGCGGGGACTAATATGTAGGATATAAATGTGCTCAAAGAAAAATTGGCAATTCATTTTGTGATGAAGGATTTGGGTCTTGCAAAGAAAATCCTTGGTATGAGGAATAACAAAGAGATAGGAAAAATTGTGAATTGACATTGTCTCAGGGTGTTACATAGAGAAGGTGTTGGAGGTTTAGAATACAGAATGCAAAACCCGGTTAGTACACCTTTGGGAAACCATTTCAATTTAACTAAGGAAATGTGTCCCAAGACGGGGAGGAATAGAATACATGTCGAGGGACACATATTCATCAACAATTGGTAGCTGTATGTATGCAATGGACACACAAGACCAGTCATTAACATCGTGGGAGTTATTGGCGAGGTCTATAACAATCGGGTAAAAAAGACATTGGGAGGCAATAAGAAGTGGATTCGGGTATTTGAGAGATTACTACTACACATGCATTATGTTTGGAGGTTCATACACTTTTCTCTGAGGGATATGTTGATTCAAATATGGCGGTGATAAAGACATGAGGAGCACCACAGAGTATGTTTTACTATAGGTGGAACAGGTAAGTTGGATTTCAAGCGCAAAAGGTTGTTGCACTTTCAACAACGAGGAAAGGTATGTTGTTGCTACGAGGCTA
The DNA here is from genome assembly GCA_010110895.2 of Picea sitchensis. Lineage (NCBI taxonomy): Eukaryota > Viridiplantae > Streptophyta > Pinopsida > Pinales > Pinaceae > Picea > Picea sitchensis. Next base: position 37,950 of record SNQJ01S0111448.1, on the reverse strand, counting down.
GTAAAGAGATGATTTGGTTACAAAAGGTTTATGGAGGAATTGGAAAAGAAGTGGGAGAAACGATTCGGTTGTACTATGATAGTCAGTGCCATTAAACTTACAGCGAACTCAACCTTCCATTCAAATACTAAGCATATCTGAGTTGAGGTACCATTTCCTCACGATAAAAGCCTTGGAATATTGACAATTGGTAGCAAAGATACACACTAGCCATAATCCTCCGGACATGTTAACAAAGGGAGTAACGAGGGCGAGTTCTGCTGGGACTTCGGTTGGTCTTCAAGAATGAAGATGAAGATAGAAATTTGCGAGGTCAAGAAGGTTGAGTCGGCTATACAACGGCCAGTGGATTTGTTGAGATCAGTCTCAAGTGGGAGATTGTTGGTTGTGGAGCATGATTATCTTCTGATTGAGGTCCTTGCTTTCGGTCGTGTTTATACCCCATGAAGTATTTACACGGAAGTATGTACACTCTTCTACGTGGGGGAGTGAAGAGGGGGGGTTGTCCCCTTTGTGGGGTCCAGGGGGCTCATCCCCCGGTGGGGTTTTGGGGGTGAAGCCCTTGAAGCAAAAATTGTCATATAAAAGTATATTGTAATTTAATTGTAATCTGGACCGTTCATTATAAGGTCATAGATCCTAACGGTAGAGATTATGTTAGGGTTTTTTGCCTAGAAGGCAACCCTTTATGAAATGTAATGAAGCTATGGTTGGTGGTGAATATTATATACGAGAGGCTGTGAGAAAGAAGAGGAAGTTACAAGCGGGTTTTGTTGTAGGTTGTATCCTTCATTTGCTAGATAATAATAAAGGAAGGACACTAATTTCTCGGTGGATTTTTAGCCCTGCTAAGGTGAACCACGTAAATGCCCCGTGTCTCTCTTGTATTGTGTGAAATAATACGTGTTTTTTTTACGCATTTGTTTTTATTTTATTGCTCATGATCTGTTTTTCTAACAACACTATTTGCATTCGCTCTTGATCACATGACAAATTCATATGGAATATGAAGTTATTATGGGTTAAAGTGCTAACATGGATAACACTTGGTCATAATGTGTGGTCACTTGGTGAAAGGAGAATAAGTGCATATGATATAGAGTATAGAATATTCCTTGTGCCTTGTTTATCTAGATATTGGTCCCATAGTTTAGTCCTATGGGAAAAGGGGCCAAAATATTAACACCTACCCAATGTTCGATACAAGAAAGAGACCAGAAAAAAAGCTCAGGAATATAATAATCTAATGAAGAATACGAGGACACAATAGTAGCGTGGGATCGAAATAGAAGAGTCAATCCATACATGTGATTGAATCATAAGGTATGCAAATATTACAAATGCAAATAAAGGAGTCAATCCATACATATGAAAATGGGTTGACAAACTGTAATTGAAGATATTTTTACATAGAATAATAAACAAAGGAGGAAATATGTTCTTAATGAAAATGACAACATTATTGTTATTTTTTAATAAAATGAAGAGCACATTGGTTCATTTTCTCTTTACAAAGAGACACATTGGTTCAATGTCATACACATTTTGGAAGACTATATAAACAAATAAATATGGTAAAGAAGAGAGGGGTCTATGAGATCTAATTTATAAGATCTAAACATAGGCAGAGTCCAAAGTAGAACTTTGAAATATTCACATGAAGTGAGGGTGGAAGGGAGGGCAAGGAAGGATTGGCGTCCTCTGAACAGGTTGGAGCCTGAACAATAGGGAGTTGCAGATTCTGCAAGTTGATGATTGGAAACATAGGATTGGAGTCATCTACATGTTGTAGCCTGATCTATAGGGAATTGGTTCTTCCTCAAGTTGGTACTTAACCGAGGGGGATTGGTGTCTCTTGAATTGGTGCTCAAAGAAGGAGATTGGTGTCTCCTACAAGTTGTAGCTTATGTGAATATAAATTTTATGATTGTTGCATTTAAATTACGTATATTGTACATTCTTTTTTGATAAATTGTTATGGTTAATAGTTTTGTGTTAAAAGAATTGATTAAACTTGTGAAAAATAATAAATATTGATTCACCCCCTCTCAATATTGAACAACATTTCAACATGGATTTGGGAAAACTTTATATCATTGGAAATCACGAGACAATGAAGATCATATTTGAAGTGATTTCTATTGGATGAAAGTTGATTATCACTTCGAAATTTAAAACCACGAGGCCCCTCTTTTAGGGGAAATCAATTAATTTTGAAAATAAAAGTTTAATTAATTTTTTATTAAAAATGAAAAGGGACCCATTTGAAAGATGTAGATATTAATGATATAATTTCATTAATGATGACTTTATGAGGCATTAATTAAAGAAAATACTTCAATAAGAAAAGTGTACAGGAAATTAAAGAAGGAACAACCCCTAACTACTCAGGTAGTTAGAAAATCTAATTTTTAAAAGGAAAAGAAGAGCTTCATCAAGGGTTCCATAATCTAAATTATTCAGAGGAGCAGGGGCAGGAGATCAGAAGAAGAAAGTACATACATCATATGTAGTGAATATTCTGATCAACAAAGAGAAATCTCCATCTTCTCACTCTTGCTTCTTCTACACAGATTTCTCATGGCTTGATGTTTGTATTTCTAAACCAATCATGGGGTTGAGGCTTCAATGTTCTTCTTGTATTCTTTAAAAATACTTTTTCTTATATGATCATGGATTATTAACAGGCATATATGGCTTAAAATAGTACACTATGGTGAAGACATCTTTCATGAATAAAACTCTACAAAAAATTACTTGGGGTTGTTTTAGAACATCTTGTAACTTTGAGTTTTAAGTATGAGATATTTGAAATTAATCTATCAAATTCTTTTTTGATTTTAAAAGTAATACTCTTTTAAAATTATTTGAGATGATAAAATTATTCTCTCCTATTTCTTTGAAGAAGATATGGATGCATTTTTATGTGATTAAGAATATTGTATATTTGATGTTGATCACAAAGAAACTCTGATGTTGAATCCCTCAATGTTTTTATGGTTAAAGACTTCTTGTTGCACATAAAGATTAGATCAGGTTATTGAAGAACCATTTTATTGAATAAATTCAAACAATAAATATCAAGGGTTTGTTGCCTAAGCATTCTCATAATCCAAGATATCCGCAGTTATATATTTCCAACCAAGGGAGTACCACCTATATAAAATGCGATTCACATCCTCGTGAGGTTCCGTTTAGGTCTTAATGGCAGATTTCAAATGTCAGCATTTTTGGTGACCATCTTGAGAACCATTTATTTTCCAAGATATATCGGGCTTTGCTTGGTCGATTGATGAGCGAAAATCTCCATGGTTGAGTTTTGAAAAGAGATTTAAGAAAATTACTACTTGTTCTAAATGCATGGAGTTGATAAAAATATTATTGAAAGATGTTGCAACGACCTCAAAAGACTCCAGAAACCCAAGAAGCTGAAAGATTTGGGAGAATGGGCACCCTGCTTTCAACTCCATTGGAAGAGACTAAAAATATCAGAAGATGTATATTATGATTCATATGAAGAAATTCATTCATGTCACGATACTCCTTTACTTTCTTCATCGAGCCCATCAATGGCTTTGCAAGAATCAACAAAATGGATAGCTGCCCAAAGTGAAGATTACATAGAGGCCTTCAAATCTTCCGGAGAATAAATTTTTGGATACCTAATAATATTCTATGGATTTTTTCTACATTCTTTAGATACTTTGGAGGATCTGAGCAACGGCTTTATAAGATTGTGCATGTCAAATATTTAATCTTACTAAAGACATTATTATATGCCGAATATTTTTACAAACTTTGCATCAGAATGATCTTGAATGGTCCCATTCATTGTTGCTCGGTACCATTACCAGTTGGGAGATATTAAAAGATTTATTTGCTGAAAAGTTTTCCCACCCACCCTCTCCCATGTGGACACAAGAAAATGAAGTGACCAATTTTGAAGAAGAATATAATAAAGGTTTGGATGAATTTTCTAAGTCAAGTCATATTCTTTGAATATGAAGATGAAAATTCAATTTACAAGAAGATAATTTCAGCCTCCTATATACTCCATTTGAAGATATTTCAAACAACAAATTTTAGATTAAAATCAAGGAGGCTCCACAAAATATACAAGAAGATTCGACCTTGCAACATATGGCCAATCTTAAACCAAGAAAAAATGGTGAAAGAAATGAATTTTAAGAAGAATAATGAGAAAAATTGCCTTTACATGAAAGAAGAGTCTTTTTCAAGACATTGTCGATGAATCAAGAACCTTGGAAGTAGTTGGAGATAAGGAGAGATGAAAAGGAATTTTTAAAATTGAAAAGCTAGCGCATCAGATCAAAGACAATGGCATTGTGAGCAACCACGATTAATTAGAATGGATGGTTTTACCAAGCATTCTTGAGACCAATAAATGAAATCATATTTTGAGTGCATCTGGTTTAATCTTTCTCTAGTATACATTAAGAGTTCCCCTGACTCATTGGTACAAGTATCAATATGTTTCAGAGTTTTGGAGTTCATTCCACAAATGATATCAATTCTTGAATGGCTCCAATGGAAATTTTCCTACACCTAAAAGTGTCCCCTTATTTCAAGTAATGTAGGGTAGGTAGATCATATATGTACATATTTTGTTTCTTTAGTTCAATTTTTCACAATAAGGGGAAAGTCTCTATATTGAAATTTTAAGATAACTCCATGAAAGAAGAAAAATTACAAGAATCCATTTTGAATATGCAGATCCATATCCCAATGCAAAAAGCAATTGGTTTTCAGATTCCGGGTTCTCAACAAACCACAAGGGATTATTGTCAGTAAACAAGATAAAAAATTTGGTCATCTATATATTTTCCCACTCTTGGATTAATAAAAAATGATATCGGAAGAATAATTTTTTTGAACTATTACAAGTTCATGGAATAGTCCTTGTTGATTAATTGGGTTGGTTTCTATTGATGTCAACCACCCAGAAGAAATTACAGTAACAAATTAAGTAACACAAAGGGTTTGGAGTAATGGACTAGGTTTGTTTAGTGGATAATGAAATGTTATGAAGTTTAATATATTTGAAAGTAAAAACTATTCTAGATGGATAGTACATGCCATTCCATTTCCGTTGGTATGTGGAACATCACACACTAACTCCCTCATGGTTAGAGAGTTATAGTCATGTGAAGTTGGAGAGAACCCTCATGAGTCATCAAGAAGCCCCAAAAGGTCAAAGTAATTAAGTGTTTGCAAAGAAGAAATTGTCTAAATAATAAACTGAAGTATTGAGTGTATTATACATCAAAAGTGGATACAAGAGAAATTATTTAAAATAATAAAGTTAATGGAGAACTTACTAATTATGGAAAGTGGACAAATTAGTTTATAAATTGGGTTAGCCCTAAAATAGAGAAAGTGGGTTAAGATGGTTAGAAGATAACCCTTGAGGAAGATGTCTATAAATGATATAAATAAGAGGCAAGGGTATCTCATTAAAATCATACTTGAATATCATTGAATATCTATTTTTGTGAAAGGTTATTGGGTAGGTATTATTGATAGAGTAAAGTGTGGCAAAAAAAAGTGTAGCAAAATAATCGCGGCAGGAAAAGTGCAGAGGGAAAAGTGTGGCATAAAAATCACGGTAGGAATAGTGCGGTAGAAAAAGTGTGGCTGGAAAAGTGCGGCAGAAAACGTGGCGCGGGAAAATTGTGGAAGAAAAAGTGCAGCAGGGAAAGTGTGGCAGAAAAAAAGTGAGGTAGGAAAACCGCGATAGAAAAGAGTCTGTGGAAAAGATGTAGCCAGAAAAGTCTGGTGAAAAGCCCTTGGCTGAGGAAAAGTGTGAGAGAAAATTGCAGCAGAAAAACCATACCAGAGAAAAATTTGGCGATGGATTTAGAGCAACAAAACCCTTGGAAACAAAATACTCTGAAAACATGGTTTTTCATATGTGTAGTGTTGAATTTATATGAATCAAAGTTGAGAGGTTTCCTTGTAAATCTATTGGATGCCTTCTTGGGAGTTTATGGCTTACTTTGGCACGAGTTGATAGGACATATATACTAGGATTTAGCATTGGATTTCATGTTTGAGGTTTGTTGAGGTATGTTCTTTGAGAAGTTAATCCCCATACAGATAGGGGTTGTATAACATTGAGGTTCTATCACATGGTTTGTGGTACAAACTTGTGGTATAGTGTTGTCTCTTGATCAAATGAGGATTGGTTGAGTAAGGTATCACAGTGACATGTTTATCAATAGCCATAATTGATTTCTACATTTAAGGGAGTATATAATTTATGAGATTAGATTGAAGTTTAGTAGGTATATAGTAGGCAGGTTTCTTAATGACATGTCAGTTTCACCATTTTGACACTTATATTTTAGAAGAGGCGGGTTAGATAGGGCAAGGATAGGTGGTTTAAGCCACCTTTTGGTTAATAGAAGAAGGTATATGGGGACATAACCAAATAATTGGAGTTAGGGCTTCCCTCGGGTTCTGTATACAGTAGGTTGGGAACTCCTTCTAGTTGCAGTGGAAACAAAGCAGGTTGGTGCTTCCAATGAATGTAATTCTTAAGACATATAAGAAAAACATTATGGACTTTTCTCCCTCTTTGGGTTTCCATGTAAAACATTGGTGTACTTTGTATGTGTATGTTTCTTTGATATGTTCATTGTTTTATTTACTTTGCAGTTATTGGATAGTAATGATACATTGATATAGAACTGCATTTTATGGTGAAAAATGATTAAATTGCTCTATTATTGGATTCCACCCCCCTCTCATTAATCCCACAATTGGTTTGGAGCTGAGGTTGCTTTTAAAAGGAAATTAGTTTAACCAACTGAAAGGTAGATCATGGGTAAACAACATGTATATAGAATTACCAGTTTGATGGACATAAGTATGCATTTGGAGCAGAAAGGATGCTTCTTATCACAGACATGGATTTGAAATTTATCAATCAATTGTATATGGATACAAAGAACCAATAGTTTCATCAACAAGTGAAAGAGCAATAAATCACGGTCAAAATAATTCCAAAGACACAAATGCACTTATTAATGGTCTTTGTGAATGTTTACAAAGTTATACATTGTAAATCCACACTAAAAATATTTGGGACAAACTGCAAAATATTTATGCAAGGAGGATTCAAAAGTCAAAGCGTGAAAGCTTAGGTACTTACAGTCCAATTCAGAACAAATAAAGATGGAAGGGAAGATGAGAATATTGCATATTTCTTTTTACAATTCGATGAAACAATAAATGGAATCATAGGATTGAGAGAAGGAATTGAAGGGTATGTAATTTAATTCAAAAGGTACTAAGATCTCTTTCATGATTTGATCCTAAGATATCAACTCTAGAAGAAATAACATATCTAGAATCAATAAGCATGGACAAAATACATGGAATATTCACAACATAGAAAATGAGAACTGAACAAGAAAATCCAGGATATAAAAGCAGCTTTAAAAGCATCCAAGGGAGTGAAATAAAAAGGAAAGAAAAGGAAAAACATAACTCTAGTAGAGTGATCTCGAGGAGATGAATGAAAGCGTGACCAACTTTGGAAGAAGATTGAACAAGGGAACCAATGGCGGATATAAAGGTAAGTCTCCATTGATTTGTTTTAATTGTGGTATGGTCATTTTCTAACAAATATCCCTCATAGAGAAAAATAAGAGGAATGATGAAGAATAATGATCAAATAGAGAAAAAAAACATATAAGGCAAAAGAACCAAAATAAATCTTTCCAAGAGAAAAGCTTTTTGCACCAAAGAGACATATCCTCATCAGATGAAGAAGAAGTAAAGGAAGTCGATGTGATTGAGATGAAAAGAGTTCTATTCATGGAAGTAGAAGACTTCGATAAATAAGAAATCGAAGAGGAATATGAAGAGACAAATTTGACTCTAGAGAAGAGGTGTTGTTGCCATAGAAGTTATAAGAAAGAGAAAGAGAAAGAAAACAAAAGCTACAAAGCGAGACTAGTCCAAGAAAGAAGACACTGGGGAACTAGAACAAATGATCACAAATTTGAAGGTTCAAATAGAAGAGATAAAATAATTGAAGAATCACTCAAAGAACAACTAGAATAAAGAGACATGATCATTGAAAATTTAGGAAGCAAAGATTGTCACATTGAAAAAGGATCTTTCGGAAAAAAATATGCAAAAACATATCAAAATTTTTGGATGACATTATCATGATTCAAAAATCTCATCATGACAAATACGGACTTGGATATAATCAGACAAAAAAAAAGGATCAATCTCAAAACAAAGAACAAAAACATCTCAAAAAATCTATGAGGAAACAATCAAAGGGGATAGGAAGACCACCACACATAATGAGGGACTCTCCTCCACTTAGAGATTGATTCGAGAATCGGCAATAGATAGATAGGCCTCGGAAGAAGAAGGATTCAAAGAAAATCCTTTCATAAGATCTTCAAATCCAAGGTATCAAACTATATTTTTGATTTTATGTTATGCATGCAATAATTTGGACATAAATATATGAATTCTTGAGCTAACGTGAGGAACATAAACAACTTTGAAAGTCCTTATACACAAAAGGGTTATCCAAAGAGGCCTAGTGAAACAAAGAGGAAGTTACAATAGGGGTTTGAATCATTGAGCTTGAAGTGGAATGATACAAGTGTAACAAATTGGACACATGGCCAAAGATTGCAGAATGAAAGTTCCTCATAGAGAACCACAACAGGATAACAAAAGCATTGCGGACAAGAACCTCAATAGAGAACATGGATAAGAAAGTAAGGTTAGTATAGCAATAAAGAATGCATAGTCTCTCTACAAGCTAAGAAGAATAAACATGGTTGGTATGTTGGCCAGTGGTTTCTCAAAACACATGACATGTGATAAAGAACAAAGTTTCTTACATTAAAGAAGGAAAGATATGGATGTGATAAAGACAAGTTTCTTACATTAAGAAAGGAAAGAAATGGACCAGTCTCCTTCGAAAATGATGATTAAGCTAAAATCATTATTAAAGACACAGTCCAAATTGGAAACAAGAATACAAGGGAAAAAAATGTTCTACTAGTAGAAGATATGGAACATAATATTCTAAGTGTGAGTCAAATGTGTGACCAAGTTCGTAAAGTTACTTTTGATTCACAAAACTGTGAGATAAGAAAAGAAGGTTCAGGAAAATTGATTGCAACAACTGCAAGAACTTCAAGCAACATATATGTATTAAGTGAAATTTGATATTAAAAGTGTTGTCTATGAAAGAAATATGAAAGTTGGCTATGTCACAGAAGAATGGGTCACATACACTTTGATAATCTTGTCAAAGTCAGTAAAACAGAAGCAGTTAGAGAAATTCCCCAGATAACGAAACCAACCAGCACTTTATGCAAGCATTGTCAAGAAGGAAGGAAAGCAAAGACCAGGTTTAAATCAAAGGAATATTCAACAACAAGACCACTGGAAATTATGCATACTGATCTAGTGGGACCAAATACAACAAAGGGTTTAAAAGGTGAGAAATAATTTATGTTATTAGTTGATGATTATACAAGAATGACTGCAGTTTTATTTTTCAGGAATAAGTCAGAAGATTTTGAAAAATTCAAGGTCTACAAGAAAATGGTTGAAAATAAAATCGATTCAAAAATCAAATGTTTGAGATATGATAACGGATGGGAGTTCACTTCAAAGGAATTTATGGACTACTGCAACATGCATGGAATAAAAAGACAATTCTCTATTTCCAGGACACTGTTGAGGGGTCCTAAATCCCTTTAACTCAACAACAGGAACCAAACCCACCACCGAGGCCCAATTAGACTCTGCAACGTTTAATGGTGGAATGGCTCTCGAGATATTGTGATCCAACCAATTAATCGATGGGCTTTACATTTTCTTGTGAAGTCTTCTCCTTTAGTTTAGACGTTCTCTTTTGTATTTTCTACTATAGGTGGAACCGATACAAGTTAAAAGCTAGTATAAAACAACTAGGTAACAAAGAGGGAATAAATCTTAACCACTGGAGAGGGTTGAGCTTGGGATAACCCTTTCACTCTAGCATGCAGACAACAATTATCTACCACAAGCCTAGTAATAATACATTAACTTGCAGGTGTTCCAATTATTGACTGAGGTGCGATTATCAGAAGAAAACACATATGAAATAAACGATGGAAAGAAAAATAATTCCCTTAACCCTAATCATCAATCACATTATAACACAACGATTTAATTTTCATAATTTAAAGACAAGAAATGTAAAACATTTATTCAGATAACTTATCAACATATTTAGAAGCTCTTACTCATTATAACTTCCATTCATGAGATGAAATAAAAAATAATTCTTCTCCACATCCAATCATACACACTCTTGATGAAAAACATAAACTTGTCTCTGGTCCTAAACACGACTTCTCAATTAAGGCAGCTTTGAAATAGTTCTTTACAAAATCCAAAAATGAGTGTCTTTGCAAAAACCATCGACCTTTGCTAACAGGTCGATCATCCTATTTATAACATACTATTAACTAAAAATAACTATTAAAGTGTAGCTAAGTAAAACAAAACTCGCCACATGGTGCTTTCTTCTATCAGTCTTTCTAAGAGTCATCACATGATCTCACGTGAGTGGATGAATCTTCTCATACTTCAACCATTTGACAAAGAGATCCTCACATGTGTTAGCATACGAGAATCTATGTTGTTCCATTGGGGCTGAAGAATCTCTATTATCTCTACTGCCCGTGCCCGATACTTGAATATTCTGGCACTTAACTTCTACAACATGGCTAGAGATTTCATCGGGTGCTCCATGAATTGCCGCCCTTGTCCCGACACTATGTCTGTAACCTTTGTTATTTACACAACCCATGATGAGTCTTGTTCGACATGTGATTTGACTATGTCATGCAAGTCGACAAAGTCATTGGGTGTGCCGAATTCAGAGAGGTCGATGTCTCTCATTTCCCGGTTGATATTGGTCCAACTTTTCTCGCACTTGGCCCATTTCTCTTAGATTTTTCGATGAGGTTCCTGTGCCATTTTAACCCAATATTCGCTTGATTTCCTGATGCGGTCGATATTGATTTCTCATAGCACCTAGATACTGTGCTCTTTGACATCTCGACCTTGTTGCACCACACTAATATAATCAATACTTTCCATGGCTTTATGTGTTGTCTCGTACCACCTCTCCCTGTCCTTTCACGTCTCCAATGCAATGAGTATGTCTTCTTGAAGCTCGACTATCCTTGCAGTGAATAAGTGTCGTTCATCTCTAAATTTTCTATAGGCCTCATGGAATTCACTTCTTAGGAACACTGTGGCCTCTGTGGTGTCCTGGTAATATTTCACCAAGTGGCGCAAATGTTCCAATTCATTCATAGCATAAACCAACTCCTCTTCATCCCCTTTCTCTCTGTCTAGGGTGGCATATGTGATTTCCATCTCCACGCCGATAAGTTTAGACGTCTTGGCATGCTCTGCGTTGATTAGTTTTTCCTCCATGGTGATGAGGATGGAGTGATCTAGAGTGATCCTCCTCTTCTTGGTGTTTCTTTGTATGATAGCTTTCCTTTTCCATTCGTAAGTGATAGCATGTATGTTAGCGACTTCAAGGATTTACTGATCTCCCCAGGTGAGCATATTTCCCTGGCTTCCGAAGGTGTATATTTGTTCAATACTGGGTTCTTGAACCTCCTCCATGTGTTTTGAAGGTCCAAGCTATGTTTGTTGCTCATCGAGAGGTTGAGTACTGGCTGAAATTGAAGCATTGAGGTTAGGCTCGGTACTTACTTGATAATCGGTCATTGAGATGCCGATTTCTTGCTGTGGAGCCTCTTACTTTTGTTCGCCCGACCCTGGCTCATCCTTCAGACTATCTTCTTAGGTATTTGGTGCATCAGGAAGCTTAGTATCTAAGACACTTTCGAACTCTTGTTCATTCTGTGGAAGGCCCTAAATTTGAGCATCGAGAGCTAGGGAAGATGCCTTCTCTGGTTCCTTTTCCTCTGTGATTGGTACTGGGGTCACCAAGGATACCTCTGGGAACTCTTCATAATCATAGATGTTTATGAATTCACGGAGGGTGTTTGGTGCACTTGCTCTCCTTGATGTTCTGAATGTCTCTGGATGAGCTGAAACATCCCTCGGTGATCCAACCTGTGGCGTTGTGATTTCAGGGTTGTCTAACCCGATGATTTCATCAATGTCTATTAGTTCAAGGTCACTTAGCCCTGCCTGGATTTCGTCTAGGTTGTCGGTAGGGGACCCTATCATTCCTATGAGGTCCGGGTCGTATTGCACCTGATCAATCACTCACTGGGCCTTTTCTATCATGAGAAACCCCTTTTCTTGTGCGTCCTGTGTCATAGGGAAACCCCTATCCTGAACCAGATCTACTAGGGGAGCCTCTGTTGCTTCTGCTGCTATCATTTCTTCCCTGGAACTGAGGGTCTCTTGAGCCAATTTCTCTATGGTCGTCACCTGTTCATCCAGGATCATGGCCCTGAACCTAGTCATTTTGGGATCGACTGTTCTTGCCACTACCTCATCCCAGTCTTGGGAATTTTTTGTGAATACTTCATCTTCAAATTTATCGTGGGCGTACGACCAACAAGAAAACACTTGCAAAGCATGTTTCAAGACCCAACCATTTGGATCATGCTTGTCGAATTAGCCTATCTGGAATCTGAACTCTATTTGGATCATACCTTCTTCTTTGGCTTGAGCGGTGTCCTTCACTAAGTAGAAACCTACATGGAAACCATAAGGTATGAACACACGCTTCTTGTCGTTGATCAAGGTAGCATTGTAGCCTTGCAGGATGGTCTGGTAGCATATTTATCCTACTACAATATGGTCTGGGACATGAGCTGATAGGAGATGTGGCACTCTGGTGGCCCCAAACACCCTGATGTAGGTGTCACGCTCGTCCAAGTATCAATGGCCTACCTTTGATATCATCTTCTTGGATGCAACCGATAGTCTCAGGCATTATTTCTTAAAAATAATGAAATAAATTCATGCAATGAATTCATCACAAATGAGGGAGTAATACTTCTTATACCTGTTCTCCCATAGGATGCTGAAATAAATGTGGATCGAGAGCTCTGTAAAATCCTAGCTCAGGTTCATGCCGACGAAGATATTTTGGGCACACATGACATCGAGCAGATATGAAGCCATGTATAAGGTTGGTTTCTCTCCTACCTTTGGCATCTGGGCATGTTGGATGCAGATGCTCAGTTGCTTAGAAATGATTTCTCCCCAGTTGAAGTCACTCTCGAAAATTTTCCACTGTGTAAGCTAAGGGCATCCATGCCTCTGAAAATATGGAGCAGTCCTTCTCTCCATATAATCAGTAGATGAGATCCATCAAGTAGATGTATGGCTCCCTCAATTTGGCCATCTAGTACTAGCATTGATTCAGTTGGTGTATTTATTTTCTTCCCTCCAGTATCCACCATGAGGCCATCACCCGACTTGTGTCATGGTGCTCATATAACTTAATGATGAAATCTGTATTCAACCGCTCCTCGGGGTCTCAAAGTTTGTAGTATTTATGGACCTCTACCGGAAGGAACACACTGACACACCCACCATTGTCATCATTGATTAAACACCTTTGTGTGTTTGTGTGGTCGATGAGCCACTTTAGAATTTCAATGTAGGGAAAAATAGGGGTTTTTCTCACAAGCATATGCATGTACGGTCATTAGATGTTTGGGAACACCTCGTCGTCGAGTGCTCTTACATCTGGATCACTATGTGGGATATATTCTGGGTATTCCTCCCGTCTGATCTTTTTAAAGAGATCTCCCCAATGTGGGAGTGTTGACTTGGTACCTGTGCTTGCCTATGTATCTCCAAAGGTTGGAGGCTGAATACAAACCTTCTTCATTGCTGTTTTGATCATAGGTTCCGATCTCAGAGTGTATTCCAATTGTTTTGTGACCCTTGGAGAGGAGTCTTTTCCTACCTCTGGTTATTTCAACTTCAACGCTCTCAACAATCATCTAGTGGTTGGATTTCTTTGCGTTATTGTTCCTGCAATTGAAATAACCTTCAGAGACTGTATAAAGAAAAAAACTGGATAAAAATATATATGTAAAACCCACATACTTGGATACGTACTTGAAAATATTTCCAAACCTGGTTATTTGATACTCACGGGATCTTTGCAACTTTCGAATTACTCATCTTGCTTCTTTGGATGCTCTGAATTTCCTTGCGCCTAGAATGATTTCGTTTACAATGACTTAAGAGAATTTAAACCAGGGAAGAACTTACCGTGTCACATCAGCCATTCAATTCAGGTGACAAGTTAAATTTAAACAAATATGCTGCCAAATATCTACAACTTAAATTCATTGTGGGTTGACGGAAAACGCACGGGCGGTGATGTGGTCTATCGGGGATGTTAAACAACCACTATGATTGGTGCATAAGGTAGAAAATAATGCGGAATTTGGTATTAATTAGCCTCTTAAATGCTCTAAATATAATCGTATCTAACGCTAAAATGTCCCATCGTGTCACTTTCTTAGTGGGTGGATTGGGGATCGGGGATGTGCTATGAACATTTTCGTCAATGTCCCTCGCAAAAGCTCCGACGTCGATCAATCTCATTGTACAATGTTGTAGTGGAAAAGCTGACTCAGAGGTGTGACTTGGACTTAAGGGACCAAAATATGACTCGGGGAAAAACTAGACCATATGGGTCTTCGATCTAGAAAAGACACATGGCGTTGAAGACGGGTGGACTAATCCATGTGTATTAATCAAAGTTAGGAATTTCCTTAAGTTATGCGTTCTAAAACAAACCTTGGCTTGCCAATGCCAAAAAGTATCCAGGGTCGGCGATCGACGATAAACCTATCACGTGTTTTTCTTTGAATTAACTTATTTGCAAAAGTCTCAATGCCGAAAATGCATCGGGGATTGGTGATCAAGAGTATCTTTTAGCACGGTCAGAATGTCTGTGGAAATCCTTTTTAGATTTTCCCCAGTTCCGATAAGCGCGTCAGACATCAACTATCGATAATATATTTTCTTTCTATGTTAACGCCTATTCCTCTCGTCTTTTATCGATTCCAAAGGGGATCAACTATCAGAAATATCCTTATGCAATACTTGTCATAAAAAAAAACTTCCTTTTTCCAATATCGATGAATATCGACGCTCGGTGACTGAGGTTTCTGGAGTGGTTCTTTTCCATCTTTGAATTCCTTCCGATGTAGAATCTAAGTTTGTTGGGTGAAGTGTTTTGGATTTTGATCCTTTATTTAGGCATTAAGGCTTTTAAAGTCATGGGGTTTCATAAGTTCAAATAGACCTGAAAAGCTAATGAGAGTTAATATAATAAGCAAAACCAAACATTTCTCAAAATGAAATTGAATTAGACAGTGTAAAGATCAAGTGGTACCCAAAAAGTGAAAAAAATGACATAGGATTTTTAGGGTGTGTTGAGTGCTCAACAAATGGCGAATTACTGGGAGAAAGAAGAATCGATGTTTCTCCCTTAGGCTCAGGTGATGCAAAAGCAGGTTAGAAATTAACTAGTTTTTTATTAGGGCCTCTTTAATCCTTGCATTTGAAATTCCCTGGTTGGTGCGTTTGGGCCTGCCTGTGGGGTTTTCAACCTTTATTCCACCTTCATTTCATGTAACCCTGACTCACACCCCCTTTGAAAAGAGTCTAGTAAATAATTCACTAGCACTAAGCCTTTAGTTACCCTTCTTCACTTTCTACGGTGTTGCTCCGCTGCCAATGAGTGTCCATAGCCCTGACAGAGTCACCTCGATGTCACAGACCTTGCTCCGCTTCCAATGAGCATCCATAGCCCCAACAAAGTTATCTGCATACCCTCTCCTACTATGCACTCATTTGAAATAGTTGATATTTATTTCAGAAAAATGCCCTGAGCGAGTGGGGGAGGAGGACGTATGTTCTCTGCAAAATAAGATGTTTAAGGTGAAATTTTGCTAGCTCTGTCTCTGAGGCATGTGTAGTCCTTTCTAGCTGACCAGATTTCCCTTAAGGCTTTACCATACCACCAGGAAGACACTTCTGCATTTCTCTAAAATTGTTTATCTACGCAGGTTTGATAGAGAACCCCTCGAAACAACCACAGTTTCCCCAAAGTTTCTTGTGTTGTATGTGAACGATGAGTTGAGAACAGAGTCCACCTTATCGCATGATTTGAGGTCAACCACAGTCTTTCTAAACATAATATTCAAAAGGGAAGAATGACTATAACAAGAAACCTGAAAAAAAAAAAATCATTCCGCAATCGACCTAGCTGAAACAAAACATCATGAAAACATGAACACAACAAAATCTTTTTTATTTTATTTTTATTTTTTGTTTTTATTTTTATTTTTATTATTTTTTTAATGGAAATATTGTTTTAGGGCTTGGCTATTCACTAGGAGGGCATCAGGTTCCCCCCTCAGATCTTGCAATTGATACATTCCTACCCAAATCTTCTCAACCACCTGGAAAGGTTTGAGCCATAGATTCTAAAATTTAGAATGTTTTCCTTTCGACTCATATGCTCTGTGCCATTTCAAGATTAAGTCTCTTACTTCAAAATTATTTTCTTTAGCCTTATGCTTATCAAACCATCTTTTCACTATCTGTTGATGAGCTATGAATTTTGTTTTCTCTTTCTCCCTTTCTTCTTTGAGCATGAGGAGGGTATCAATTCCTTGTTGTATGACTGATGAGGGTTGTCCTCTAGAATCCTGAGAAAATTGAAGAGATGGAAGATATATCCCATTCGGGAGAATGGCCTCCTTTCCGTATACCAAAAAGTATGGGGAATTACCTATAGCTTCCTTGGGTGTAACTCTATCGGCCCATAAATCATTATGAAGTGAACTATGCCAATTCCTCTGGTTGTCTGCAACTATTTTCTTTAATATTCTCACTATTTTCTTATTAGTTGATTCTACCACTCCGTTCCCCTATGGATAGTAGTTTGCATAGTATCTAATTATGATTCCTTTGTCCAGAGAAAACTCTGTTAATAAGGTGGAAGAAAAGTAAGCCACGTTATAAAAAAAAAGGATGGAAGGCACACAAAACCTTGTGATCAGTTGTTTTTCTATGAATTGGATCACCACCTTCTCGTTTACCTGAGTCAGAGGGATGGCCTCTGCCCATTTCGTGAAATAATTTGTGGCAGTCAGTATGTACCTATGTTGTTTTGAAGAACTTGGGGTAATTTCTCCTATGATATCTAACCCCCATTGCTCAAATGGCCTAGAAACGACCACCGTTTAGAGTGGGATAGTTGCTCTCTTCTCCCTCCCCACACTTATTTGAAAAGTCTTACAATTTCTAGAGTATGTTTGGGCGTCTCTGAACAGAGTAGGCCAATAATAGTCAGCTCTCAGTATTTTATGAGAGGTGGTGTTTCCTATGAAATTTCCACCGGCAGGACCATCATGGAGCTCTTTCAAAACTTTCTTTGCGTCATCACGTTCAAGACATATTAAAAGTATCCCATCATAATTAACACGAAAGAGCACCGAATTTATGAGGCGATATTGTGCGGATTTTAATCTGAGAGCTCTCCTTTCCCTAGGCTTTAGGTTTTCTGGTCAAGTCCCATGGTGCGGGAGATAATTCAGTTTGTCGTACAAAGACTCTTCCCCTGGGGAGACATATGAATCTTCTCCACACCATAATTCCAATTCATTCTCCCATTCGAGGTCGTCATTTACTTGGTCCTGGGTTTTAGCTGCATGTTTGCATAACCCTTGTCCCTTAACCAGTTTAGCAAGTTTTATATCTAGATCAAATTCTTGGACTACTGCCATCCAGTTTCCTCTTCTTTCCCCCATCTCCTGTTGAGTTTATAGGGATTAGATTGCCGGGTGAGGCACTATGACTTTGGTATGATTCTTAAGGATGTAATATATAAAGTGTTTCATTGCCTTGTATACTGCATAAGACTGCTTGTCTATTGCAGGGTAATTTAGTTTTCCCCCTTGGAGATTAGTGCTCATGAATGATACCAGGGATTCGTTGTTGTTATCATCCTTTTGATTCAACATTGAAGCTAGTGATTGGTTGGAGGCAAAAGTGTAGAGAAAGAAATCCTTGCTAAAATCAGGACTTCACAACACTGGGGCTTGAGATATCACAGTCTTAATATTGTTGAAAGCCCTTTTCCGTTCATCATCCCACTTAAATTCAACATCTTTACATATCATTTTTTGTAAGGGTTTGATAGTTTCAGCAAAATCGAGGGTGAATTTCCTCACAAAATTGATTTTCCCGAAGAACGATTGCATAGCCTTTTTGTTGTGAGGTAACGAAAGTTGAGATATAGCCTTAATCCTTTCTGGGTCTATGTGAATCCCTACTTGGGATATAACGTGGCCTAAAAGATGACCTTCCTCGACACCAAATATAGTTTTCTTAGGGTTTGAGGATATATCGTACTTCCTACACCTTTCGAAAATCTGCGTTAAATGTTGGATGTGATCTTCTTTGTTTTTTTGAATACACAGTCATGTCATCCAAATAAACTACTATACACTTGTTGATTAGTGCCCGTAACGTTACATCCATGGCCCTCTGGAAGCTTTCCCCTGCATTGATTAACCCAAAGGGCATACATTTATAAGCGAAGGTTCCCCACTTGGGTCAAAATGTAGTTTTCAAGTGTTCTTCTTCTGAAACTAGACCCTGGTTGTAACCTGAGAAACCGTCCAGCAGGGAGAAAATATCAGAGTCGGACACGGTCCGCAAGAGTTGCTCCATTGGTGGGACTGGATAGTTGTCCTTTTTTGAGGCTATGTTGAGGTTTTTGAAATCTACGCACATGCGGATCTCCCCAGACTTTTTCCTTACAGGAACTAAATTTGCTACCCATGCAGAGTGTCTAACTTGAAAAATAATCTTGGAATCTAGTATTTTCTTTAACTCATAACACATGAGAGGCTCCAAGGATGGGTGGTATTTTTGGAGATTCTGTTGGAAGGGTTTCACTTTGGGTTTTAGCGAGATAGTGTGTTGAATGATACAAGTATCATAAGTTTTCAGATCTCGGTAGGACCATGAAAAGACATCTTTATATTGTCTGAAAAGTTTGAGATAAGCCTTCCTTTCTTATTTAGATATGGTCTTGCGAAGATTTACATTCTTGGGGTTTTTCGGGGTTCCTATATTTATAGTTTCATGCATGGGATAAGAACTACCCGTATTCGTGTTTTTTGACCCTTTAAATCGTTCCCTTTAGGTCAAAAAGGTTTTCTAAATTGGCTATTCCCTTCGGTATCGTGTGGGACCTTGGTTTTTCAATCAATTGATCTGTCTGAGGGTCTGTTCCTACTGATTGTTCCTGGAATAATTCGTCGTCAATAGAAAAGTATTTAAAATTATCTTGATTGGTCAAAAAGTTTATAATCTGTTCATCTCCTTCAAAGACCTTCCAATTTGAAATATTGTTAGGCACCAACGGTTTGTAGAGTATCTTGACAGTGAACCGAGAGGCTTCATAATATTCTAGAGGTGATAGCCTTGAGACAACTGTGACTAGAGAATC
This sequence comes from Picea sitchensis, assembly GCA_010110895.2. NCBI lineage: Eukaryota > Viridiplantae > Streptophyta > Pinopsida > Pinales > Pinaceae > Picea > Picea sitchensis. The sequence continues at coordinate 18,398 of SNQJ01S0111448.1, read as the reverse complement.
AACAAGAATGTTCTTTGTTCTAGGGATCACTGTAATGTTGAAGGCTTCAAAATGCTCTATTAGCTTGTGCACTTCCTGTTGATAATTCCTTAGGTGTGGAGAGTTGCAATGTATAGTGTTCCTTACTTGTCTAACGATGATTTCAGAATCTTCGAAAACCTTCAATTCTTTAACGTTCAAGTCCATGGATTTATTTATCCCTTGTACTAGAGCTTCATACTCGGCGGTGTTATTTGTGCATTTGAATTCTAGTTTACAGGACATGAAATGTCGTTTACCTTTTGGATCAATGAGAATGCAACCTTCCCCTGACCCTTCTTGTGATTTAGATCCATCAAAGTATAGGGTCCAAACTTGTGGGAAAAATGTATCAACTTCCTCTTTCTTGTCACTTTCGTCTTCCCTTCCTGTTTGTTCCGTGATTGCTAACGCAAGTTCTTGACAGAAGAGGATTTCCTCTGCCGTTGTCGACAATTTCTCTTGAAAAATCATTTCGGAGTTTTGAAAAAGAGGGACATCAGATGAGAGGGGGGAGAAATTCCTAAAATCAGAGTCACAGGAATAATTACCTAGCATGGGGAAATCTGTCGATGAGGGTTCATTGAGGGTTTCTAAGTCAGTGACAATATGTTTTAGATATCTTTCCCTATCAATCCTGATAATGTTTTTGTGCCCCTTTAATGGAAGCCAAAGGTGAGTCCGGTCTGTACTAAAGTATCCATTTAACTTCTTAGACCAGTCTCGACTTAATAAAAATCCATAAGCTTATGGGATATCTACTACAATAATGTCAATTACTTTCTCAAATTTAGGGTGTGTTGCTATTCTGATCATCACATATTTGATCTCTCCCATAACCTTCACCTGGGTTCTGTCTAGTTGTATAACATGCTTATCGATTTTCAGAGGGAATTTATTTAATTTTTTGTAGATAGATAATGGCATAACATTGGAGGATGCTACTGAGTCAACCAAACAATTATGGAGGTTTCTGTTGAAGACTTCAAACGTCAAAAGGAACGATGGGACAAAAGGTTTTCCCTTCCTATCCTCAAAGCAGGCGTTCATAGATGGTTTATTTCTTAGATCTGTGGGAGTTGGATTTCCTCCTTGGTCAGTGCTTGTCATGGGATTTTCCACTGATTTCAATGATTGTAACATAATGTTCTTTTGTTGAGCGATTCTACACATGTCCATGACCGATATATTTTCCTTCAACTTATTCAAATATTCTACTATGTTGTAGTCTAGCTTGGGAAACTCTCATGTATGGATGTTTATAGGGTTTCTTCGGGGAGAAAAAGGTCCTTTCGGGTGATCGAAAGTTGGTTTTCCTCCCAAAGTTTGGGTCGTAGTAAGGTTGTTTGAGACAGGTTGACCTGTACTTCGTGTTTTCACAACCAAGACTTCTGTGGGTGGTTCTTGAACCTCAAACAGGTCATCGAAAGTCATAGCTAGATTAGGGCCCCATATTAACATGGTTGTTTATTCTAGTGGATCAACTTATTCCTGATTGACAATATTCATAGCTGGGCCGCTTGATTGTTCGGTTAGGGAAACTTCGTCTAGAAACTGGTTGGCCATCAAATTTATGGCATGCACCCATTGAGGGCAGTCTCTTTCAGAGTGATTCTCTTGATGATATGTACAGAAAGAGCCGGATGCTACATTTTCCAGATTGATGTTTAAGTTAGCTGGGGGAGGTTCAATTATTTTGAAAGGTAGATTTATTTTGAAGAAAGGTTTATAGGTCCTCTGGCCTTGGTTTCTCTCCCCTGCACTTCTCTTCATGTCTATGATTTCTTTTGACAACTTCTTGACCATGTGTTGTAGGTCTTCTATGTCCCCACTTCCCTTTTCGAGACCTTGTTCTATTTGTTTCTCTGGGGGTCTAGTCAGCACGAGTCCTCTCCTAGGAGGAGGTTGGACTTCTTTCTTAACTAATGAGACCTAGCCTTATTTGCATCCTTTCATTTGGAACTCTATCATTTTGTCTTCTTCAAAATTCTCAGCTAAGGTTGGTTTGGCAGCCCTTTTCACAAACATGGAAATAGAAGCTGGGAGAAAATTAGCGTATACTTTGATTTGCAACTCCTGAGTAGGTTTAGCTTTGGGTTGGAACTTATTTAAGATAGTGGTGAATATTTGATTGAAATATTTAACCTTCTCCTTTGAACTCATGGTGGCGGCGAACAACTCAACCATTAAAGCTCCTGTAGTGGTTTCTTATGCAAATTTGTCTAGAAAATCCTTTTGAAACTTCGTCCAACTAGTTATGGATCCTATAGGTAAGTTAAAATACCACATGGAGGCCGAATTCTCGAAAGTGTAGGGGAAAATCATGCATACTATGTCTTCATTTTGAACATTCATCAATATGATAGCCAATATGAACTTTTTGATATGGTCTTCAGGAAATCCCGAGGTTTCAGGGTAAATTTTAGGGAGTAACTTCTCTGGATGTCGGGGAAGGTTGTGTACTCGTCCAAGGATGGCCAAATAATATCTGGCCAACTAGGGTTGATTATTATGAGGTGGTTTTCCCCTTTATTCATAATGGTCATTGTTATCTTCCATGTCCTCAGATCATTTTGATTTAAGCCCTTCCTCTTCAGAAAATTCGTCGAGCTCGGAGTAGTTTTTGACCGATGTTTCGGGGATTAGATTAAGAGGATGTTCGATTTTGGTGAGGATGAAATCTATTAGGTCTTCTACTATATGAAAAAAAACCTGGTCGGGGGACTCGACTACTGTTCTACTTATTTTTTTTCTTCGAGGAAGTAACGGAGCTAAGGGCAGTGCACTGATCTGTCGAGCGTAAGCTCTTGTGATTCTTCTGAATTGGTTCAATTCCTCTTGAGGAAGAGCGTAAGGTATATCAGGTAACATATGTTCTTCTTCATACTGGGGTGAGTTACTTGTTTCAGGAGTACTCAGTGTGTGTGGGATGTCTTGGGAATGAATATCCATGCATGTGGGCTATTTTGAATCTACAGGTTGTGTGAGATATTTTGTAAATAATATTGTCAACCATTCATTCTTTAGGCCCTCCTTCTAGCGCCATTTCTGTTGAGGGGTCATAAATCCATTTAACTCAACAACAGGAACCAAGCCCACCACTGAGGCCCAATTATACTCTACAATGTTTAATGGTGGAATGGTTCTCCAAATCTTGCGATCCGACCAATTAATTGATGGGATTTACATTTTTTTGTGAAGGCTTCTCCTTCAATTCAGACGTTCTCTTTTGTATTTTCTACTATAGGTGGAACCGATACAAGTTAAAAGCTGGTATAAACCAACTAGGTAACAAAGAGGGAAAAAATCTTAACTACTGGAGAAGGTTGAGCTTGGGATAAACCTTTCACTCTAGCATGCAGACAACAATTATCTACCACAATCCTAGTAATACTACATTAACCTGCAGGTGTTCCAATTATTGAATGAGGTGCGATTATCAGAAGAAAACACATATTCAATAAATGATGGCAAGAAAAATAATTCCCTTAACTCTAATCATCAATCACATTATAACACAACGATTTAATTTTCATCATTTAAAGACAAGAACTGCAAAACATTGATTCATATAACTTATCAACAGATTTAGAAGCTCTTAATCGTTACAACATCCATTCATGAGATGAAATCAAAAATAATTCTTCTCCACATCCAATCATGCAAACTCTTTATGAAAAACACAAACTTGTCTTTGGTCCTAAACATGACTTCTCAATTAAGGCAACTCCGAAATAGTTCTTTACAAAATCTAAAAATGAGGGTCTTTGCAATAACCATCGACCTTTGCTAACAAGTCGATCATCCTATTTATAACATACTATTAACTAAAAATAACTATTAAAGTGTAGCTAAGTAAAATAAAACTCGCCACATGGCGTTTTTTTTTTTAAATCTTTCTAAGAGTCATCACATGATCTCACGTGAGTCGATGACTCTTCTTGTACTCCTACCATTTTACAAAGAGATCCTTGAATGTGTTCACATACATGAATCTATGTTGTTCCATTGGGACTGGAAGAATCTCTCTTATCTCTACTGCTTGTGCTTGATACTTGACTATTCTGACACTTAACTGCTGCAACATGGCTCAAACTTTGATTAGGTGCTCCATGAACTACCGCACCTGTCCTAGCACCATGTTTGCCACCTTCGATATTTCCATAGCCCATGATGAGTCTTGTTCGACATGTGATTTGACTATGTCGTGCAAGTCTACAAAGTCATCATGTGTGTCGAATTCGAGGAGGTCGATGTCTCTCATTTCTCCGTTGATATTGGTCCAACTTTTCTCGCACTTGGCCCATTTCTCTTGGATTTCCCGATGAGGTTCTTGAGCCATTTTAACCCAATATTAGACCAATTTCCTGATGCGGTCGATGTTTCTTTCTC